>BMAO01019659.1:0-35528 GCA_019973975.1 Trichonephila clavata | reverse complement strand
AATGTCGGGGACCCATAGGGATCACTTTGGAAACCACTAATTTAGATGAAGCTTCTTTAGCTTTCTTCGCTCGATAGTGATGACACAAACACAAAATAGACAGGAACTGAATAAGAGAAGCGAAATATTGTTACGAATTTTATATAAAATAATGTAAATAATTTGTATTTGGATGTGCAATGCATTTATATTACTCTATGCTATATTTATTTCATGTTAAAATTGTAATATTCACATGCAACGCCGTCCTTTACGTTATAATGGCGATTTAGTGGCAACTTGGCAAAATATTGACGATAGAGCCAAGTTAGCATCATTTTTGGCGACCATTTTGGCAAGTTCGAGACCCTCCGTATTTCTCTAGAAATTAGTGGAGAAATCCACTAATTTCACGATCTATGACGCGAGCGCATCTTTATCGAAGTTTCGGCCCGGCTATAAATAGAGCGCTACTCGCCGCAACAGACAGTCTGGTTGCAATCAGCGAGTAGTGAGTTTGGTTTTAAATAGCGATTAGTAAACTTACCTTGACCGTGAGAACTAGCGATTAGCCCGACTGTTCAATATTACGAGCGGTGCTTGTCGATAATCTTTTAAGTACGTGTATGTTAGACACTGATAACTGTTTCTGAGGGCTGTTAAAGGTGTGAAATCCTTCTGATATTTATTCTATGAATTTGGCTGTTGAATCCTGTATTTTTAAGGATTGATTTACGACAATAAATACTCATCGCTCTTAAACAATTGCTTTGTTGTTTACGACTGATTTTACATAAAATTCTCGAACCCCGTTCAACGTAACAATATGCTTATTATCCTTAATACAACAAAAAAAAAAACAACTAAAAATAAATAAATGAACATTAAAGATACGACGATCGTCATCAAAGTAGATGTTTGAAGTTACGCCCCCTCAGAGTGAATCAGATCTTGCATCTCTGGCAGGCTGAATGTCGAAAGTTAGCGAAAATAATGGAGGTGTCCTGGACGTCACTCAAAACTAATGCATTGCGTGTAAAAATGTCCTCAGCACTGTTAACAGGAGTTTCATACTCCAGTGATTGGATGTATTCCTATAAGACGCAATAAAGGCGAGTGAGGTCTGGTGATCAAGTAGGCCAATGCACTGGACCAACAATGCTTCGGCTTACGAAGCGCCATCTATCGCATACACCAGCCAAAAACTTATCAGTATCTTTGCTGTACTAAGAATAATAAACTATTTTTCTCCTCTTATTCTTGTCTTGTCTTTACTGCAGTGCTTCTCAAAGTTTCAATATTCGCGACCCAATATTCAGTCATAATTTTCATCGCGCCCCCCTCATACAATAACAATGTATTGGAATTCAATTATATGATATACTTCGATTTAAAACTACGATACGACCTTAACCTCTTAAATGCCACCAGCATATATAAACGTCTCGCTTAGTGAAAGCGTTAATTTTTCCGAACGTATATACACATCTTTCCGAAGTACAATCTTTTCGCTGCAGCACTGTCCATAAAATTATTCCGAAGGTTTTAGAATGCAATAAAAGGACCTTGACAATATGTTTGCGAAGGATTTACTTATTTCAAAATATTTGCTTCTTTATTCCTTCCCCCCCCAATACATCCCATACGTGCGGCTACGTAGAAAACGGTAGGCATTGGGAAGCGAATCGCGTAACTTTTAATCAGCAGAGGGATTAATTACAAACACGACACATTATAAAGATTTATGCTAATTTTTGTATATAAGTTGTTAAATGACAAGCCCATGGGGTCACCTCGGTAATTGATTACGCATCGTACTCACATAGTATTGTTAAAGTGAACCGATAAAATACAATGTGCATCACTGATACATTTATAAGTGTAACATATAAGTACAAACGTGCATTTTATTTTTTATTATGTCAGAATGTATTTTGTATGTTTACTTCAGTAAATTAATAATTTTTTAAAATAATTATTTTGTTTTTCACTTTTTAATATGCTCGCACCTTCCTTGTAGAGTTGTCACGCCCTCCCCCCCCAAGGAGGCGTGTCCCACAGTTTGAGAAACGCTACTTTACTGTGTTTTTGGTCGACACAACTACATAGGGAAAGTGTTTCCGAGCATTCATTTCTATGTGATTTCCCATAGTCGACGTGTACTTTATCCATCCTGAAAATTTGTAACGCGGTACTGATATATCCTGTATAATATTTAATATTTTAATGTGTGTAATTTTGTAACACCAAGAAAAACGTATCATATTTCTAGATAAACATACTAGTTAAGAATTTCTTATGTATCAGAAAAATAATTATATAAAATGTGAGCTGGACCTATTTGGAGCCGATCTTTCACCGTCTTGCCTACCTAAAGTGTTAGGGGAAACAGAGCATGACCAGATACTTCCATAATAACTATTCAAACACACTAATCAACCACAAGTGAAAATACAAGAGGAGACCGTAGGAGTGATGAATAAAGAGAGCAATCTATTCTAAGGGAACAACTCAAAGTAAACAAGTGCAAGTGATCTGTTTAATTTACTCCAATTCAATTTATCTTAGATTCTTAAACCTTCATCCACTAATTTATTATAGTGATAAACTTCTTCCTAAACTCACGTTGGGATAGTGAAATAAATCTCACTTACTAATCACCGCAACAGTTCACCTCTCTCCTTCTATCTTAATTTACAAAACCTTAACTTTATATAGTCAAGCTAATTTAAATATCAAGGTTTCTTCTTGAGATATAGCTGCGAGTTAACGCGAAAGCTAGCCCCAAAGTTTCTCCTAGAGGATTAGTAATAAGGTCGCGTATAGATCCGTCACAAAAACACTAGAAAAAAAATTAAGTAAAGCATTATGGAGTTTGCAGCAACAAAGCTCAATAAAAAAAAACTAATTCGTACTAAAATAAATTATTTCCTAAAAAATATCAACATGAGAAGGAAACGAAAATAAAGGATTAAAAAAATTCTAATGCAAAACGAAAGTAGGGTAAAGGAAAAGAAATTACGATAAACACATAGCTTTTGTTTTGATTACGATTCCTTGGAAAAGTAAAGAAATTTTCTGTTTTATAAAATCAAAAAATTATATGAGTAAATAAAAAGGTAAAAACTAAATAAAATAGACAAATAGAGCATCATTGCATTTTATGATGAAAACTAATCCTTAGAGATAAAATACTGAAATCATAAAAAAATTGAATTGTTTTCTAAAAATAAGCATTTTAATATTTATTTTTATAATAACAGGGAGTTTTCAGTTTCCTTTTAATGAAATTATAATCCAAAGTTATTTGTCATTTTCTTATTTGCTTGAAACTTTTTTCATTCTTTTTTGTCTCATGGACTCAATAAAAATAATTTAATTCGTATAATAACAGATTCGCACAATAAAGTAGTAAAAACAGTTTAAACAAAAAATTCTTTAAATAATTTAGAGGAAAAATCAACACGAATCTATTTTAAGAATGCTTTAATACAAGCGTAATTAGGTTATTTTCGTCTTTTACTTCAGAGTGTCAAATTAAATTTAATCTGATATTTAGAAACATGATTAAATAAATATATTTCGGATAAAAATACAGAAATTACATGTCGATTACGAACATCTCGGCAAAAACATTTTATTAGAAAAGGTAGGGAGGGGAGGATTACAAATTATAGAACTGCTTATACTCATAACTCAAATTATATAAAACTTTAATTTACATATGTTATGTAGTTCTATTTTCTCAATACATTGTAAGAATAAAAAAATAAATTTAAAGTCTTCATCTCTTCATTTTAACGCCTCCAAAGACTAACAAATACACAAAAATGTCTCAATCTGTCTGAAATCAAGTTGGAATCCTTTTCGATGATCAAATTTGGTAATTGGGCATCCACGCTGGCGACTATATTTGTTGATTTGGCGACTATTTTGTTGACAACAACATTCATTTGATACTTCTGGTAATTAGTGAATAAATCTTTTACATTACGATCTATAGCGTAACGGACTTTTCCAGAAAGCTCTTTAAGGTAAAGGAAGGGGGAGGGGGGGGGCTTTAAGCAAATTATTCTTGCCACACCTCTTTAGTTAAATTCAACAATCTGTGACGCATTTTTACGAACTATACCTTTGTATATATATCACGGAAACCTTTTTTTATATACTGAGAAAAAATAAATTGTATGCTACTTTAAAAAAAAAATAAAAAGGAAGGGGATAAAAAATCCCCAGTTACTCAGCAAGATTTTTCATAAAATGGTTAATTTCGTAGATTTTATCACTTATTGAATTAATAAACGCTCAAGTAACTTGGATGCTTACCCTGAAATGTCGAAGTTCGAAGTCTCGTTTGTCTGCGTGAGAACACGAATAAGGAGAAGCTAGTTTAGTTGTTTCCCTTGTTATCAGAATTCCGAGAAATATTAGAAATGTCAAGCAAACTTCGAGCCAGCAAGAAATATACAACCGGAAGCACATTCAACAAAAAATTTCGCTACGTAAAAATTCATTCATTTGAGAATATTTATTACTTTTCACTTAAAGAGTAAAAGTAGAGGTTTATTCAACCAAAGAATTGTTAAGAATGAAAGTTTTTCTTTATGATTTTGTAAGTGATGTTAATTATTTTCTAAATATTCATTTTCAATACTTTTAGTTCGCACATTATTGTGAAATATTTGTTTTATTAATGGGTATTTACTTATTAAATCATAGAGCAATTTCATCGAATTAAAATATGCTACCAAATGCCATGATGTACAGCTAATAGTGAGAACCCATTCCTTTGCGTGCTCAAGCACAGCACTGAAAACATTTTAAAATTAATTTTATAGAATCATTTTTGTTTTCTGAGCCTTAAAAATATCAAAAACTAGAGAACCAAAAAAACTTTTGTTACCATTTATTTTTTTTATCGTATATTTTTCATCTAAATATACGTTATAATATAGTTTTAAAAATAAAATTATATAGTTCTACACCATTAATATAATGTCCACAAAATTAAAATGGCTAATTTAATTTGTTTCACTTTGGAACTACACAAAAACTTTTGGAAACTGACCTTCTATTGTGAGCTTGGGTTAAATGACGAGGACACCTGAGCTAAACGCCATTCTTGTAATTTCCACAACATGTCAAAGTAAGGACTTCCAGCCTCGACAGATTTAACGCGCATGATACCCCTATACATACAGAGTCTTCATTGGCATAAGCACTTAAATCCATGACCAATCCGCTACAGTGGCTTAAAGCTTTATATTCCACAAATGTGAAAATTTATTTTGTAATAGTGAGTGTTTATAAATGCTGTACTATAATGCAACATGATGTCATTGGTGATGTACCTTATAATTTTGAGTCATGATCAAGTGACGAGGACGACACCTGAGCTGGATGCTCATTCTCCATTTTACCACACCATGCCAACGGGAGGACTTGGGGCCACGGCAGTTTTAAAGAACGTCAACCTCTCCACAGGATGGATCATCAGTGTCGCTAAGGTTTGACATCATGTCACGCTGGTTACAAGCTTGTGATTGTAACCACTAGGCTGCCATGGCACTTGTTTTATAATAGATAGTATCAGTTAAATTAATTGATTTCAACAAGTCCTTTTGGCATTCTTGTTGCGAAATAATATTAAATGTATGCAGAAAATTTTATGTTCGGAATTATTTTGTGTATTCACAGACATATTATAATTTGTAGATGTGAAAAATGATATACTTGCAGAGCATTATTTTTGTTTGTTCTACATTTTCCTACAGATTTCTTATTTCAATTTTGTAAACAAGATCAATCTCAGCCAATATAAAAAAAATATGAAAAAGTTGACTACTTTTTAAAAATTCTTTTGTTAAAAAATGAAAAGTTATTCTTTCATTATATTCATAAAATAAATAATAAAATTTTATGTCGCAACTTTTATTATTGTTATATTTATCCTTTAACTGATGTATTAATTCCCATTCTTAGCAAAGTTCTCCATTTTACTACAACAAGTTTAGGCAAAAAAGAGCTTAGCAAATCTAGGAACAGCAAAAAATCGAATAAATCACATAACCTTTGGGGGAAAAAAGAGCATTTGTAACCCTTGTTGTTTGAACGACACTCCCAGCCTCTTGAAAAGCTCCAGTACAAAGCGAGAATAAATTTGATGTCACTCAGTAGTAATTGGTCTACCTACGATTTTCATCGGAATCTACATCGATAGAAAACAATCTCAATCGAAATAAAGTGATTCATTTCTGTTCCAATAAATCAAATGTCTGCTCCTAACTCATTTGCAACCCTTTTTAATTGAAACTGAGAAAGGAGCGTTCTAATCTGAACCCTTCATGCGTTGTCTAATGAACTAGAGTGTCTAATTTGATGCGAACAAAACGATGACGATGAAAATTCTTGTCGCTTTTAATCAGCAGACGACTTTTCCGGATGAAGAATTCTTTTTTTTCTCATTTGAACGTCATTTCACACAGTAAGCCTAACGAACAGTCGTGTAATTTTCGAACAATTGACGAGTGATGCCTTTCTACCGTCTGTTATAAGGAACATTAAATAAAATAGCGCTTAAAAAATATCAGAAGAATGTGCTGAACCGTCATTTTTGTCCTTTTGAGATATTTTAATTGGAAAAGGTTTTGTATCTTTTTTTTGAAAATGCAATATTTTTCATCAATGGAAAGTTTCCGAAAAGACAGCAAATGAAACGGACGCTTGTTAACATGTTCATTAAATCAGGCTTCCTTCATTCTTATACTTGAAAGTAAAAATTATGCAAAAAAAAAATATAATCATAGTAAAAGTGATATATACCATGTTATAAATAGAATTTATTTCAAAGCAGGATTTTCAAGCATCTTTTTTAAGTATTTTTAAATTTTACTTTTAAATTTTTTATTTAAGTAAAAATTTATGAATCAGGATTTATGTTATAAAAACTTAAAATTTAATTAAGGGAAAGATTTTTTATTCAAAAGGAACATTTTCTCTTCCTGTAACCGTAACAATTTCAAATAAGGAATATTTTAAAAAAAAATTGACGCGTTCAATCAAGAATTTTTTTCATGCATTTGTTTTTATTATTATTTCACAAAATACATTTTTTTTTTGTATATTTTAATTTGAATCTTTTAAGGAAAAACTTTTTTGAAGAGTAACATGGGAAAAGTTTCATTAAAATGTGAAATTTCTTGCGCAATTTGACTCATAACTTTTTGAATAATTTTTCCTAACAAAATTTCTCATTAAATTTTTTATTTATGTGGTATTAAATTTAAAATACAAAAAATGGGGAAAACGAAATTTTGATTAAAGTTTCCAGTATTCATTTGGGCTCAAGATCTTATAATATCTTGAAAAATGTATAAAAATAAAGATGATAAGAACAATAAGTTAATTTTTGAAGTCTTGTGTATACTCTATTATGACGTCACAAGTTATATAACTTTCAACATAAAATATAAGTTTTCTGAGTTTGCAATAGCAGGAGTGTTGTTGAAGTGAAATAACACTTATAAAACACTTATAACACTGTGAAGACTTATTTTATTTTCTAAACTTAAATTGCTGCAGACTTAATATTTTTTATTTATGTAATTCAAAAATTTTAATTCCTCACATAGAGTATTTAAAGGAAAAAATCACTTTATACGTGAAAATGAGAATCCATTTTATGTGTTCTCGTGATTTAAAAGATTCGTAGCTATTTACAAATAGCTAAAATAATTATGTTACCTTTATGCAAGTGTGGCAAATATTAATATTAAATTGATTTAAAAAAAAACAAGGATTGTTCTATATAAGAAGTTCTATTACAATTGAATATCAGGGAAGAATAAAAAAAAAGCTTACGGATAAAATGTTTTTATTTTTATATAAAAAAAAATGAAAATATAGATATGCACAGCAATATGGAAAGATCATTTCTGAGAAAGGTACATTTATTACATTTTAAATTCAAAAACTGAAGGTTGAGGAAATTTTATCTGCTAGTATATTGACATTTAATATTCCTGTAAAAATTGTAACTGTTAGCTTTTAAGTTACTTCTAAATATTTATCAAATACTATTCTTTTAAATTCATGTTCGTTTCATAGAAAGAAGTAGTTGAAAAAAAATTACGTAAGTGATTTGATAAAATGAGTTGATATATTATATATAATATACCATATATATATATATATTAATATGTTTATATTATATATAACATTTATCACAGATATAAAGCACATACATTTTATAAAAAATATTTTTAATATATGTTGGTTAATGAAATTTATAACATACAAGTGAGAAAGGGGTTGCCTTTAAATCCAATGAGAATCCTTTTGGTCACATGCCCTTTAACATATGAGGCACATTTTTGCTCAAAATGATAATTTAACTTTTTAAACTTAATTGGAGAATGGAAAACAGCATCAATCAGTTTGGATATTTTCACAAACAGGCATGCAATAAATTCAGATCAATGTGTAACGACAACCCAAATTCCTTTTTGCTTTAAATTATCAAAGGGCAACAAAACATACGATGCCAAATTTTTTGAAATGGGCTGCATTTTAGCCTTTGCAGCTTTGCATTGCTTATAGTTGTTTCTCGATTTAATTTAGACAACAAATTGCTTTTCCATAATGTACAAAGTTAATAAAAACAAATTAAATCTAAAATGAAATGATGTGCTTGTTATCAAGGATAAGTTTTTCGTCACATATTAAAATGATTTACTTTTGAAAAAGGAATAATTCTATATAATCGCTTCTAAATCCAAAAGAATCGAATGAAATAAAAAGGACAACATTTTTCTATAATGAAACGAATTTTTTAATCATTTGGAAACCCGAATACCAGATTCAATAACTAACCCTTCAGAAGTGAAGTATACTTCCGGGAAATTTCAATCATTTTTAAATGTCGATGGGAAGTTATTTTCATTCCAATGTACAATAAAGTTATGGGAGGATTTGAACACTTTGATGAATTTCGAGAAATATTAAAATTGGACGACGTTTTTAAAAGTGGTGGCATCGAATCCTATACCTCCTAATTAATCATGCAATTATCAATACCTTCATTCTGTGGAATATAAATAGAAGAGATTCAGGACCTCAAAACCAATTTCACTCTGATTTCTAAATTTCCATGTCGTAAACCAAAAGGACGGTCTTTAAGATGCTAGCAAGTAAACTGCTCCAAATGAAGTATGGATGACTAGAGCTGGCATTGTCGTATGTTCTCAACTAAAGGACACAAGAAGAGAACAAAATACGTTGATAAAGATTGCGATACCTCAATATACATTGATATCCAAAAGTTAAGCATAAATCGTAAAATGCGAAAAACATGGAGTAAATATTCGTAAAATTATTCCAAATTTCTTGGGGATATTAATTGGGTGAAAAGAAACATTGGGTTTATGCAAAACTTTTCAGTCGACTACGTCCTGCGCGAAGCACTGGAGCATGTCCGAACATGGATAGGCAGTTCAGACAAGTTTCGTGCAACTGTTATGCGAAGGAACGTTCTTAACCATCAAACAAGGTGAATGATGGCACAAAGACGCCAAATGGACATGTTTACGAAAGGAAGAATCGTCGGAATGCTGGAATCCTCACGATCACAAAACCGAAGTGTCTAGAATTCTGAATGTGGACCAGTCTGAGATCTCAGGACTGTGGCAGAGGTTTCAAAGAACGGGAGATGTTACACGACAACCAGTATCAGGTCGACCAAGAGTCACAACCCCTTGCCAAGACCAATATCTGGTAATAAGTGCGCGACGTCAGAGGGGCAGTACTGCCAGAGCACTGGGTTTGGCGCTCACAGTCGCCACAGCAATAAGAATTTCGAGACAAACTGTTCACAGGAGACTCAATCATGCTGGCCTGTATGCCAGAAGACCAACAGTTTGCATTCCCCTAACATCAGTGCATTAACGCACTCGTTTGAACTAGAGTTTGAAACATCAACATTGGAGTGTGGGCCAATGTGATGTTCAGTGACGAGTCCCGGTTTAGTCTGAGTAGTGATTCTCGGCGGGTAACGATATGGAGAGAACGTGGAACACGTTTTGAACCAAGAAACATAACGGAAAGACATCATTTTCCATCAAGGGGAGTAATGGTATGGGCAGGCATCATGATGGACGGCCGCACAGATCTCCATTTCTGTGAGACGGGGTCTGTGACTGCTTAAAGATACAGAGACGAAGTTCTTGAGCCTTATGTTCGCTTGTTTCGAGGTGCTGTGGGTCCTGAGCATGTATGGGATATGCTCGGAAGACAAATTGCAGCCCTTTCGCACCCACCAAGCTCCGTTACAGAACTGAAGAGAGATCTCCAAGAAGCTTGGAACCATTTGAGCCCACTACTCATTCATCACCTCATAGCAAGTATGGTAAATTGCTGCGCAGCGTGCCTGGCTGTCAGAGGTGACCACACGCCTTATTAAACAGCAGCATCAGTATTTTCTTTCATTTTTTCTTTAAAGTGTGAATCCTTGCTATGCTCAGTTTTCTTTCAAACTGCTACTTTGGATAATAAAATTAATTATTATCATTCTTTTGATTTGCTTCCTTATTTTATAACTATTTTACACTCGCATATCACGTTTCCCGCCATTCTGATTTACAGTTCCTTCTTTATTCACATAATTATCAATTATGCTTAACCTTTGGATATCAGTGTATATTGAGTCCTGTTTTCTGAAAGTTTATAAAAGTGATTTGTGTAAATTCTTACATGGTTTTGAATATAAAATATGTTTAGTTTATAATTCCTTTTGTGGACTTAAGTATATTTTCAAATAATCTATACTGTTGTCTATAAAAAATATGACACCATAAACGAACCATCAGAATTAAGTAAACTTTGCAACAAGTATCAATTATAGGATGTTACGTAAAACAGTAGTTTCAGAGTCACCACACATGTGTGGCTTGCACTGTGCCCTCTGAATTGATCCTGAAAGCGTATAAATAGAGAGCTGTAGCGGGACGTTGAAAATAGTTAATGATTATTTGCCAGTGGCCAACTTTTAGTGAGCCTAAGTGTGCCTCTTTATCGTTCAATCCGAGCTGTTTAATTTTTTTAATTCACCTGTGCAGACAACGGGTATACCAGCTAGTACTTTATAAATATGATGTAACGCGACAAAAAATAAAATGCAAAACACAAGATGTGAGATACTCCTAACTGACGGTGAGAAAAGACATTTTTAGGTGAAAAACTAAATGAATTTCTTTTTATAAATCAATTTCTATCCTAAAAAATATTTTACCATACTAGTACTAGAAAAATTCTGCCCAATAAAGATTTAAATAGAAAAATATAATATGCAATTTTCTTTTTTTTAATTAAACGGCGAAGTGCCCTTTTAAGTCTTCTCTAAGGATTACTATTAAAATCTTCTATCACTATTAAATATTTACTGTTAAAAACTCTTCTCTACTATTTAAACACTTTCCAGACAGATTTTACACAAATGCTTTAGCAAAATCTATGTAAATCCTTTTTTGTTGCATTCATTTTGAAAAATATACTTTTACATAATATATTTAAAAAATATACAAGATATACACACTGTATCATAAATATTTGTATGCTTATTTAATTACGTTGTTTGTAGGATTTTATTTTAAAGATATGTATAAATAACTCATCATAAAAAGACAGTTTTTCTTTATTTACTTGGCTTCTATTCAGGCAACACCTGCTTTTTGATGTTTAGTACATGGAAGACTAAATTCTTTCCTTTTTAGGTTTTCTTTTTCTTTCTGAAAGGCTTTTAGTTGTAATTAATCTTCCTTTAATATATTATCTCCTGACTAAGAAGGTGAAAAATGTGACGTGAAAAGAGATTTAAAAGAAAATCTTTTCAGGAAAATACTTATATATTTAGTTATTTAAAAACTACCTAAATTATGGTGGGAAAATTTGAATTGTTAACAGAAGTGGCAGATTTACTTTGTATCAAAATCAGTAAAATAATTAATTTGTCGGAAAAATTATTGCTTAGGATCAAAATAATATTTTTTACCTGGGTTAGTTACAAAATATTTCCTAGGATTAAAATAATCATTTATTTTTCTTAGAGTATACATCGGTCATTTACCAATTTCTTGTGTTGCGTATGAAATCTTTTAATAGTGAGGTGCCTTGGAGTTATTGCCTTATAATTCGGGGTACAAAGTGCATTTTTAACTCCAAAAAAACATCGAAACTTGTGGGTGTGGATATAAAAATGTTACACCGGATATAAAAATGTTAACTTTAAAAATAAAAACAGATAACCATTCAAAAAATTAAATTGCTAAATGTATGTAAATATTGTTTATATAAAGGAAATCACATACCTTATGAGCTTTCATTATTGGATAAAAGAAAAAAATACGTCATATTTGTCTTCCGATATATCTTTAGGGGCATCATTGAATTTTGTTCCATCTTTACCATTAATCTGATCTATAAATAAATGATCATCTCCCATTCCAATGAGATTACACTAGGCTGCAGCAAAATTGTGTTTCGGGCTCAAAAATACATTGCTGGCCACCGTAAATGCAACACCAAGAAAGACAAGAGATAGCACAGCAAAATTTATTTTGTAGATAACATGTTGGCCAAGTATCAAATGATTAACTTTATAGACTTTCTGTGAAGTGTGGTTCCTGCCAGAATCAGTAGCCAGAGTAGCCGCCATTGTTGGAGATCACCTCTGCCACACGCCTCGGCATTGATTCAAAGAGACTTTGGATGTGTTCTTAGGGTACAGCAGATCAACCAGCATCGACACGTTGCCAAAGTTGATCTGGTATGGCAGCTGGGGGTGTAATCTAGGTCAATCGTTTAGCAGCCATGTACCACATGTTTTCTATCGGCGAAAGATCCGGAGAGCAAGCCGGCCAGGGAAGCAATTCAATCTGGTGATTGACGAAGAAACTTTGCATTATCCTGTTGAAATTTGGCTGTGGCCAAGCCCTGAACGTTAAGGAAGGTCAACTGGCTCCAACACCTCAGAGATGTAGCTCTGGCTGTTTAAAGTACCGGCAATGCGTAATAGAGGAGTGCTAGAGTGATATAGAATACTCCCCCGTACCATAATACCCGGTGCAGGACCACTGTGGAGGTGTATAACGCAGCTGTTCAGCATCCTCTCTGCACGATGTCTCCAGACTCGAATCCGACCATCGTGGTGTTGCAGACAGATGCGTGACTCGTCAGTAAAGATAACTTCATTCCATTCTGCCTCCCACATCCTTCTTTCATCGCACTATTGGCGGTGGAGTCGTCTGTGGTTCTGCGTCAAGGGTAGACCAAGCAATAGACGTCTTGCGGACAGACCATTCTGCTGTAAACGTTGTCGAATGGTACGCGCAGACACTGAATGATGCGTTACAGTCTCAATGTGCTGTACTATGGTTCGTGATGTGACTGAGCGATCCGTCACTTTCATGCGCACAATTTGCCTGTCCTCCCTTGAAGTGGTGCACTGAGGTGGATGCGATCGACCACGTCGGTCCGTCGTACCCTCCTGCATCCAACGGTCACATATCCACATTACAGTTGTTTGGTTTCGCTCAACATGACTACCGATTTTTTTGAAAGATAATCTACAATCTCGGTAGACCACTGTCCTTCCTCTGTCGAACTCATGTACTTAATAAAAGCTGATCGCTGTTTTCTACGAGACATGACTGATTTTTTTTTTGAAAAACCACAAGAAAAACCGAATGGCCGAATTTGAAATCGTCGAAATCTCCAAGCTTTAAATAGCGCTTTGAGGTGACTCCACAGGCGTGCGTGAGGTGTGTCTGCGCCGAAATTCTAATCATTTGCATATCTCACCTCCGCTAATGCATGTAATAAATTTCATGTTATTTGCTTGCTTCCTTCAAGGTGTTGCATTTACGGTGGCCAGCAGTTTAGTTTATTATGAAGTATTTTGGTTTGCTAAACACGAAAATCATTTTAAAAACTTCAGATTAGCTCTTGTTTATAAGAATCAGAACTGACTATTCATAAATAGTTGCATTTTTACTCATCCTTACTTTCTGTGTATAATCTTTTTGATGCTCATTTGAGTAGGTAGAGGGAAGATTTTGCCACAAGAACAATTTTTATTTCAATGAAAGGCGTGTAACCGCACCACCTTTCTTCGGGTGTGTTTTGAGTCTAACCTAGAGCATCAGTAAAGCAAAGAACAGGCAATAGAGCACGATTCAAGTGATATTCCCTGTTTTTCGTCTTGCAACTCAAGGTAAAGCAATTCAACTATATTTAGGTCTCTAAGATAAGGGTCGCATAAGGATCTTTAGGCAGCAAAGAGGATGCGAACTATCATAGTTGGTGAAAGAACTCCTACAAAATTTTCATGACCCAGGATGCAATATGTCTCTAACGATCCATTTTTTACATTACCATCTTGATTCTTTCCCTAAAAAATGTGGTACTGTAAGTGATGTGAATACGGTGAAAGGTTTCATTAAGATATCATAGCAATGGAACGTATATATCAGGGTCGTCGGGATGAATCAATGCTCACAAACTACTGCTGGACAGGGATACTCGGGCTTCGATATACAAGAGGCAATTCAAAAGGAAATGCTCACAGGAAATAAACTAAAAAATACTTCTGATTTCTGATTATGAACACAGTTTCTATAAACATGACTTATTGTACTCTATGTTATAGTTAGTAATGTTTTGTTCCTCAAATTTACCAATAAATTGATGGATGGGATGTGGTATATCTTAAAAACAAGAGCTAATAAACAAATTTCATTTACATATTCGTTTTTTTTCCCAACCCAAAATTAGTAAGAATAGGCTATTTAAAACTAGGAAACAGACAAAAGGTTGTTTATTGTTGCCTAATGTTAGTAAATGTACTACATTTTGTTTTTAAAAGTGACTTTTGAATTAAGTCAAGTTTATTCTCATTCCATGCCCTTTTCATCTAATAGTACATTATTTCTAGACTAGTATGAGGCATTTTAACTTCTCTTGCAAATGTTTTTTCACCTTCTAACATCCAGATAGTTTCCAACACCTCTTTTCTCTAGTTTTAGCTTTCTAGTTCGAGAAGCATACCATTGTTCAAAAGTCTGGTATAGTATTTTGAATAAATTACTTCAGAAGATAAAAGCAATATGCATGTATATTTCAAGTTTCTTCGTAAATGAGGTTCGCGTTGTACGGCGAATATACCTAATAATTAAAAAAAGAAGTGTGAAAGTACAGGTGATTGTTATAGCTGGATCGTGTAATACGCCCGGAATTTACGGTATGTAGTAGAATTTTATAATTATTGCAATTTATATGATAATTTTTTAATAATAAATTTTTATCACAGTTCTTTGATATTTAATATACAAATTCTTCTAAAAATATTTATCAACAAACTTAAGTTTTCACTTGATAACTTCTTACAAAAGAGAAAATTCTTTAAAATATTTTTTTTTTTTAATAAAAATACTTAAAGTTTTTTATTTGTCATATATTTTATTTTAAGAAAATTTTATATTTAGAGAGCTTTCAACCATGAAAAGGTAGTTAGACAAAAGTTTATTTTTCAGATATATCATAAAAAATAAAAACGTATTGTACATTCTAAAAATATTCGAAATTTTATCTAATCCTGTAAATTAATTTTATATATTAGAAATTCATGTGTAGGTAGTTGTTTTTATTTCCCAATAGCATTTTGAAGCCATAAATGAATTTTAAACGCAGTGTGGGAAATTTTACAAGAATTAACTATGAAACGAGGTTGGTTAAAGATTGACTTAATTTTAGAATATGTTTCGGTAATTTGTTATTCCAGAATTTATTTTTGTATTAAAAAAATATATGTTAGATAAAAAGCTATCGTTATAATAATAAGCTATCAATAATTTGGTATAAAATATATTATTTAAAATACCTTTTTTATAAGATGCTCTCACAGAAAAAAAAAAATTCTCCGTGATCTTTCAGTAATAAAACATTTTAGAAAAACTACGCGTGTTAATATTCAACGCGTTTTAGAAAGGAATATTTGAAACATAGGTGAAAAAAATCTGAACATTTAAAAGCATTCTTGCTTCTGGCTTGGAATTTTTTTCCCATAAAATAGCTTATTACATCTAAACTCTAGGTCAGATGACTGAAAAAAATGGCAATGAGGCAAAATTAGAATACAAAAAGCTTTATAACCCAGGTTCTTTAAAACTTCATGCGACTCCCTGGACAGTATATATTGATTTATTTTCCACTTTTAAATTCAAATTAGCACCACAAAGATGTCAAGGGACTAGAGAAAAAACTTTTTCTTCCTCCTTCCTGTGGACTCTGGGGATTTTCTACCATTAGCGCTTGTTTGGTTTTTATTATTATTTTTCTTTTTTCTGTTATTAATCAGTTTTTTCTTTTTTAGTGGCAACAGTTCGTTATTCGCTGCTCGTGTTTTATGGGTTTCTAATTTGAAACTAGATGTGTCCTCGTATAAAATATTACTTAGAAACCCTAAAAATTGATTGGGTAAATTATAATATAAAAGATACCACTTTGCCATGGAATTGGACTTCAGTTATTTTGAAAAATAATACTAAAACGTTCATTGACAGTGTGACTTTCGTTACTAAAAGAAAAAATCATTAAAAATATGAAAAAAAATGCGTGTTTTTAATTTTAAAGTGCTTACACTTTCTATATTACGATTGATATGCGTATTTTTGTCTTTGAAACTTTTCACCTATGCAATATTAAATTTCTTCTTTTGTTTTAATTCTTAATTTAAATTTATTTTGTTTATTTTATCTCATGATAATGACACATATTCATTTGAAAGTTGCCTTGTAAGCTAATATTTGAAAAAAAAAATTAAATTGCTGCTTTAGTTTTTTTTACTATCAAAACTGTCTGATCTCTCAATATATAAATTTTTTTTCGGGATGTTGTAGTAAATTTATTTATACATAAGGTGTAGTCAATGTTGCAACTACATCCTTCCAACAGGTTGGACAAGTTTACATTTAAGTTGATGGTGAGGATTTGCATGGACGTGCAAAAATAGCTAAACGTGATGATGTATTGAAAATTTTGCAGCTAATTTTGAATAAAAATCTATGTTCAGAAAAATATAGAATTTTATATGAATTTCAAAATAAAAACCAAATCACACAAAAGGAAATTTGTGTTTTCCTACAAACCCTAAAGATCCTTTTAGAGTTTATAATAAACCGTCATGCAATGAGTTAGTTGCTAACATTTCGAGACAAAAGACGATTCTAGAGTCAGAAAGGTTGACGTTAGAGTTCATTCAAAGAACGAACACGACTGTCCTTTTGTGAATTTTAGCTCTTATGCAGATCCGTTGCTGAGTTATGTGCATAAAAAAAGGCTTTACGGTTACTGAAACGTGTGTGTGTGTGTGTGTGCAAATTCCCTATAAGATTGGCATTTGCCGTGACTATTAATAAATCACAGGGGTAGAGTTTTGAAAAAGTCGGTTTATGTGTAACATCAAAGTCGACGATATTTACTATTGGACAATTGTATGTGACTCTGTCAAGGTGTAGAAACAAAGACAGAGTAAAAATTCCGTGCAATTTAGAGGAAAAGGTGATTAGGAACATTATTTTGAAAAGCCCTTAAACTGAAACACAAATTAAAAGGCGGAGATGACGATTTGAAATTTATTTTTGTCCTGCTCACAATGTATAAAAAATATAACTACATAATACATGTAAATTACAAGTTTAAAATTTGAGCAATGAGTATAGGCACTTGTATAGTTTGTATAACGCGGATTTTTCGTCGTTACGTGGACAGGGAGTACCTCCCCCTATTTTAAATTAATATTAATTTCTTAACAACTTTCATAAATGTGTATCAAATACAAATGAATATTTTATATTCATTAGCCTATTGATAAGTATAGTATATAAGTATTAGTATATAAATTTACTATATTTGTTAAACGTGTATGGTAAACGTTACGCGTTAAACATTATTTATAGCTTAACTAATATTCATTCTTTAAAAACTAAATACTTTTAAAAAATGCAGATAATAATAATAATTTTAAAATGCAGTTTCAAGATTTATAACATGTATATATTTGGCATTCTTCTACTGATGCTCTTGCTCTCTGTATTATTTGGAAATTTTTTTTAAAAAAAAATGTTTAATTTTAGAAGTAATCTAGTTCTGAATTGGACTAATATCTTCACTTTTTTACTAACTTCAATTTAAGGTGATATGGTACCCTAAAAATCTTTATACTGTTGAAAATTTTTTATTGGCTTATTTAATACCTCGAATCTTTATAAACATGCCTGCAAAATCTGCATTTTTTATCAAGTTATGGAGCAATGTTTGATGCTGGACAGTAACTACCACTCCCAAATTTCAGATTATCTGCTAGAAAAAAGCCCGATAAAAATGAATTAATTATTTTTCTACAGCGCGTAAATGAGACTGACATTATATATACAGTAACAAAACATTTCAAGAAAAAATTGGCAATTCATGCAAAAATTCTAGTTTGTGAATTGTTTATTGGGGAATAGCAAATGGATTTGGTCAAGATTTCAAACTTATGCGTGCTTTTTATGATATTATTATGAATGAAATTAAAATTTCAAGATGGATTCTCCCAAAGCACAAATGCTAAATCTCATTTTGATAACTCAGATAATTAAAAATCCAATTCGCAAGAATAGAAAAAGCTCTCCTTTTTTATATATTTGTTTTTGGTGATATATATATATCCCAAGTGAGAGAAATTCAGCACTTTTATTATTAAAATATTTTAAGATACGTATTTAAACAAATGCATATAAGCAGTTCGTACATTTTGATATATTTTATTTATAAACTGTTATTTGATTTTGCTTTCATTCGACTTCAATATTTGACATGCGAAGGCTTTTAAAATCATGGAAATAAAAAGTAAAGGCATAAACATCTTTTGTACATGTTGTCCATTAGCTCTGAGCAGGGAATTAGCTCCGAAGTGTATGCATATATATATTGTTTAATAATTATTGAAATAAAGTTTTATGAAATATTGACCTTCATTCGTTTTCTTCTATATATTCATTATGGCAGTATACTGTTTAATTGTTTTACATTTGTGCAATTTTTAAAGTACGCCGTTTTAAATAAGCTAATTAACATTTCATAAAAGTTTCAGACTATTTGATAAATATTATATCATGCTGTTCATGGAATGAATACTTCAAACTCATTTTTCTCCATGTTGAATTTTTGTACATATACTATTATTCAAAACCCTAAGGCTTTTTTTGATAATTGAAGCATGGGTTTGAAATCTTTTATAAATGTTCTGAAATGTTGGTTTTGTAAAACTGTGCATGGAATTAGCTCTAACATGTTTAGTACTTTTTCTAAAAAATTTCAAAATCAAAATTAATGTTTTTTTGAGAATTTTCGGAAGCTTAACTACAAAAAAATTAATAAAAAATTAAAGAGCAATATCAGAAAAAACCTATGCGCAGTTTTATGTAGTATATTATAAGGTACTTGGAAAATTTTTTTTGAATGAAAAGAAACATTTTTAAAAAAGCCTTAAAAATTTAAAAAATGTTTAAAAAAGCTAAAAAAATTTAAATTTTACAAACATTTTGAAACAAATTAAAATTTTTTTGTATGGAATTAATATTAAATATTAACTTTTATAAAATAAAATTAAAACCAAATAACAAATATTAAAAATAAAAAAAAATTGTATAGATGGTACCATATTGCTTTAATATCTTTAATTGTTAATTGCTACTAATTATTATTTCCATAAAACATAAGACTGCCCATCGACTCTCGAATCAACATACAGATTTATACTGCACATGTAGCATTTCTCTTTGACATGCCAAAATATCGTTAGATAAATGTCAGATTACATTTGCTTCTCTGCCGAAAAGGCATTATAGGTACTTACGTATTATCGCAACTATGCCAACGTTCAAGATAACTCACCAAGTTGGCGACCTCGATTTTTTGTACGAGAAGTATTGGCAATCAAGTGCTACCTTTCATATAATGTCGCCAATATATATATATATATATATATATATATATATATATACGGGTGAGTTAATACGTAAGTACCGTATTATGGAAGGATAAATCATTATTGTGCTAAGAGAAAATACTAGTTTAATTATACAATTTAAATACTTGTGGCCTTTGTGGCCAAATTTGTCACTAAAATGTCAAATTTGGCGATGAAAATAGATGCACTTGGGAAAATCAAGTGGTTTAGATCAGATAGTATTTGAAGAGAAATCTGAAAAAGATTCCTCCCTATGTATGTAAAGACCGATCAACATTGCGGAGTAAAACATTTGACAGTGCGTGTGCTTTTCATTTACCTTATCTGAAACACACAGATCACATATTTGAACTGCTCTGCTCACCATATGAATAATTTTTGAATATGTGCATCAATGGATTTATATGCATGGTTTAATTGTTTCTGTTTAAAACAAATCAACTGTACTTACTAAAGAGTTCAAGAATAAACCAGCTTGCTTGTTAGTTGCGCTAATTTTTCTTGCATTTAAAAGACTATCTACCACTTTTCGACACATTTGAATCAATTATTATGATCTACTGAAAAATAAATGTAAATGTTGACTGACTAAAATCACAGAATATTTCAGCATACTTTGTGGCACTTTGGAAAAATAAATATCGGCATCCTGTAAATGAATTTTAGTTTTTCGATTACACAAACACACATCAAGTATTTTGATTTCATATCGGATGGAGGAATATTAAATGGAGAATACTTTGATATCACAGGCAATGTAACATCACATTAAAAATTAAAGACATAAAAAATCTTTGAATAATTTGAAAATGTAATTCAGAAAAATTATTATTTTCATAACGGTTGGGATAGAGCTTTAAATATTTAGGTATCTATCAATCTATACAAAATATTTATTAATTGTAAAGGTATTTCAACTATTACTGAGGATTCTAAATGTTGTTTGTTTTAAATGTTAAGGCATTCATTTAGGTTCGGAGAATTAATTTTCAAAAGAATTTTATTGTTTTAAAGAACATAAATACCTTCAAGGAGAGTCATAGTTATTAAATATATAATATGTATTACATCCCTTCTTGTGGAAAAATAATATTTTTATATATGAATTTTTGGCAAGGTTTTCGATGTTAAGTAAAGCACCATAAGTATAAGTTCATTCGAAATAATATTATTTTAATTTCCTTGATTTACTTTTCCTTTCGAAGTGTTACAAACCACTGGGTAAAAAATATTTTTAAAAATGAATATTTTATAAGCATTCAAATCTAATTTTAATGATTTTTTCGTTAAAATTACTTTATATTCTAAGTTAAAAATCGCTGTAAAATATGTAATTAAATGTCACTATATTACAACATGTGATTTGTTACTCTCTACAGAACTCATAACATAAGTGTTGCAAATTCCATTGAATTTTATTGGATTCCAATGGAGTTATCTCATTTTTCCCCGCACAAATTATCGTAAAAATTTCATTGTTCAAAAAATACATTTAAAAATATTCTTGTATGTTAAATAAAATAAATGTTAGAAGAACAACTTAAAACTTTCCAGTTTTATTTACTATTCCTTTTTCTTCCTTTAATAATTATATTTCTTTTTTCCTAATGTGGCTCTAACATATAACATCTAAAAAACACATTTTCAACCTAGTCAGATATCTTCAGATGTTCGAAATTCTCACACGTATTGGCATTATGTTCAAACAGGGCAAACACGTTAATTTCTTATACGCTTTTGTACAAATTTTCTGCTGTAGGTGAAAGTTGAATCTAATAGGAACATGTTTAACCCTACATCGCAGTTCTAAGCCTTCGACAGCTTTCGAAAACATAATAGGTTTGTATTTTGGCTTTTGATTTTTTTGTTTTCATTTTTTAATAATTCTCTTGTTAAAGATTTCAAATTTTCAGAATTATTTCCTTCTGATTCGTAGGATATATTTACATCGAAATCATCATTCTTACTTCTAACACATATAATGAGTACTTTTTTTCTAAGACATGTGGTATTGAGAATTTTTGGGAGTGTGACCCTATTTGAGACATTAAGGTAACGTTAGAAGAACAACTTAAAACTTTAACCTCCTATTCAAATTCGACTCAAAAGTTTAACCTCCTATTCAAATTCGACTCAAAAGTTTAACCTCCTATTTTTTTTTCTGAAAAAAGTATGCTTTTATGTTTGGATTCTGGGTGCTTGGTTAGCACTTGGTTCCCAACCTTTTTTGAACTAGCGACCCCTTCTCTAGCAAATATTTCAATACCGCCCCCTTTTCTAGCAAATATATCGATACCACCCTCTCCAACTCTTGAGAAATAAGAGTGTACATAATACATGGTGAAAACAAGAGTTAAGTTTTAAAAAATATCCTATTACTAATAGAAAACATATTTTTTTATTTAATTTTTTTCTAAAGCCCTAATTTCTTTTGCTGTAATAGCTTTTGCCACAAATATATTTAAATATGCAATGTTATAAATTTTAGTCATAGATAGTATATTATTGGAACAGAAACACTACTGAATTCTTATCTAAAAGCTCTTCTCTAATAAAGAGTGGAATACCAGTTTTAACTTACCAGTTATAAAGACAGGCAGAGGTTTTGATGATACGAAGTAATTTATAATAAACTATTGCTTTTTTTCCAAAATAAATAAAAATTGACAGTTTCAGCCTTTAAAGAATCACACGTTAGTTCCTGGTTAACATATTTAATTATGTTTTTGGATAAAATACGTAATGAAATGCATAGGACGAAACATTTTTGCTACTGCGCACGGATAAAGACAACGCTTGCACTACAGAAATTAAAATGCTCGATATCATTCAACTTAATGTAGATCTGAATGCAATGTAAGCTTTAAGTTTTTCGTACATGTGATATAAAAATGGTAAACAGTATTAAAGTTAACTTTTGTTAGTACATAATCAGCGAATTTTTTTAGTCTTTTACAAACTATATTTGGTTAATCTGCCCAAGCTCCTCCGTGCCATCTCAACGCCCTCTAATTTTCTCTGCGTCTTTTACTGCCCCCTTGAAAGCCTTAAATGCCCACAAGGGGGCGTTATCGCCCCCATTGAGAACCTATAGGTTAGCAGATGTCTCTGTAATTGATTTGATTTCAGTGACTCATGTTTGTAGGTGCCCATCTAGCTGTTGATCGTTATAATCCGTAGGCCAAAACCATATACAGTAGAATACATTTAAAGCGATAACGCTTAACACGAAATAATACAGTAGTTCCGACAAACTATTGTGTATTTTCATGCCTTTTTTTCTTTTAACAGGACACAAAAATTGTTTAACACGGAAAGATTTCCCTTCTGGCAATGGAGAAAGTACGTAAAAATACCAGCCGAATTGGACTGTCCTTCTATATCATCGGAAGAATTCGTTGCAGTAGATGATTATAATGTGTATACAAGCACTAATTGATGCAGGCAATGGCATTTTGGAGTTTGTTTTAAGTTTAAAAAATATAATTGATGTGTTTGCAGTTTCCGACGAGAAAGGGGAAATAAATAATGCTGCTCCTGTTCCCACGTCATCCGAAATAAGAAACATCATGAAGTGAATGCACAGTTATTTAGATGCACATTCCATTGATGAATGAATAACAAAATTGACGACATCGAACCATTTGTTGACAGTTTAATGCTAAAAGAGTCAAAAGTCAATACAAAGAAAAATATCAGATTATTTTTCAAAAACTCAATAAATGTTTTGATTTCGAAAAAATTGAAAATTTTGTGTTAAGTTTCTTTAGTCTTGTGAATAGTTTGGTTTCATTGACTTTTATTAAATAAATGTATTTAAATAAATCATGTAAATTAAACAAACTGTAATAAATTTAATTTTGTTGATATAAATATACGTATTTTGTATTATCTTTTAACACGAAAATATATTTCACCCCCCTTCCTAGTTCCATGTTAAACGATTTTTACTTTATATATAAAAACCATTAGCAAACGTATAAACTTGTTTGTTTGCCTTTTCTTCATTATGCTTCGACTCTTAGAAGCATAAGATTTGAAACATCGGAAATTAAAAGCAACCAAAATCGAAGCGCCGTTCTTGTCAAGTTTTTCTTCAGTGCCTGCTTTTTCAATTATCCTATCAGTGTTTTGCCACTTTTTCATGATAAGGAAATACAGCCTTTTTAACTTTGAAAACGGGGACGTGGTACGATTTAAGCAAAAATTTTTAATTTAAGGATTTTCAAAATTTTTTTGGTTGCCTCCTATGTGTGTATACTTTGTATAAAACAGATTTTGTGTGCTCAAAAGTTCATAAAATGCAAGCCACTTAAGGCGTCTATGGACTCTAAATTGCAGATTTTACAATTTTTTGACAAAAATATATGTTAAAGACTCAACATTTCTGAACATTTGGATACCAAAATTTTGTTGATACTGTAAAAATTACGAAGTTATTGAGAAATAACTAGTGAAATTTAAACAAAAACCGTATCTTTTTCTTATATTTAATTTCATTTTTCTCAAAACAACAGACTTTAGCTTGCGTGCAGGATTTCTCAGAAGCTATCTATTATATCAATTTGAAATTTCATACACGTGTTCAAAATAAGGCTCTTCATAACTTATACAACAATTTTCAAAAAAAAATTAATAAGTTTTTTTATTTGAATTTAAATTTATTTTTTTCTTAAAATTTTAAAATTTTTGTTATAATTATATTTAAAAAATATTTTTTCTCTCGAAATTTTATAAAAGCTAGTATAATTTTGAAAGTGAAAATTTTTATACCCAGTAAAATTAATTTTTTAAATTTTGATTAATTTTGTTTTTCAGAATCCTGCGTGGTGTAAAATATTGATTTTCATATTTTGAAAAATTGACCAATTTTCATTTTTTTATAACTTTTTAAATGTTTTCTCAAATTTTCTGAAAATTTGGGAAATAATGTAAATATGATTATTATGTGATAAAAATTTCAAATGATTGTTTTATTTTATTGCTAAGTTACATTGGTTTGAAGAAGGATGTTTTTTTTTCGAATACACAGATTAAAGATTTCGAATGCACATGTTAAAGGTCCTGAGAGACGCCTTAATTTTTTTTAAGGAAAAAACTTAAAATTTGTGAAGTGATTTTAGAATGCTACTCCTCCTACAAAAGGTTACATACACGCATGAAATTTGATTTACAAGTGCATCAAATTATGCATAGCAAAAGTTGGCATGGGTTTTGCAATAACATGATTGGTGTTTGTACACTACTTCTTTTTATGAATTCTTATTGCAAATTCCTTAAAAAATGTAAAAATTCTGAGTTCAATTATTTTTAAAAAAATAAGCATTGCTTTGATTCAAAAATGCATACCAACTTTTGTTACATGTACTTTTAGCAATAGGTAAAAAAAAATCACAGCATTAGGCACAATAGAAAAAAGGCCTTAGCATTTTAAATGAAGACAAACTAGATATTTTATCTTTCCGAAATAAGTAAGTTTAAAGTTGTGATTTGCCATCGGTCTGTGAATAAAAACGAACACAAAAGCTATCATAATTCTGTGTTTTTTAAATTTAGAGCTTTCAGAATTTGTCAGGGTATAGAAAGGAATGTAAAAAATAATTTAAGCTAAGAAAATTAAATTTGATTTTTTACCAATTTTTGTCAATTGAATCGTATTATGTGCCTAGCGGTATTTTGGCGCACAGTTTAAGTTTAATTAACAACTCAAATGTGTGTGTGGCAGTAACTAGAATATACGCTCTGATTTGTTTTCTAGCATGCCCTTTGATTTGTCGAAGGCTGTATTACACGATGACGCCCATGCATACCCAAATATCCAAACTAGAATATATTTAGTACAACGATTGAACAGAGAGAGAGATCCCAACTCTTTGAATTCGATGTTCTAAAATTAATCACTTGGGAATGCACTGATATTTCACTTTTTTTGTGATCCCATTCAGTGCTAGAACCGTTAAGTGAACAACAATGATCTTTAAAATAATTTCCCTTTAAAATGTATTATTTGAAGCAAACACTGGAAAAAAATTAATACCTTTGAGTTTTAAGGCTTTTATTGATTTTAAATGTAAACTTTCAAATGATGCACCGTAATAGGGATTCAAAAACACACATATTATGTACTATAACACATAAACTATTTTTTTAAAAGTGCTACAGAATAATAGGGACACACTTTTTGAAATTTCTTCTTTCTTTCTTAAAAAGTTCTTTCAATCGTAAGTTTTCATGAATTCTATAGTGCGCATAATAAATTATTTTGCATGTGAATGCTTTAGAACTATTTTTTCAAACACTTATTACAGCTCCATTGAAGTTTATATATCGATCAAAACTTCTAAATAACACTTGATACAAAACAACAACAAGAGAAAATCATTTTACCTAATATATTGAGAATATATATTTCTTGTTTTCTTTGATGAATCTGCATTTTGTTGTTCACTGATATATTAGTTTCTCAAGAAGTTTTCTGTTTACTTCATGCATATGTATGAAAATATTTTCTATTTCAAATAGCATGCATGATTAATTATTTGCATTAGACTTCATACGATCCAGCAAAAGTTGTGTGCAGGAAAATATAAGGAAATAATAAATATGTTCTTGTTCATAAAACTGTGAATATGTGATTTATTTTACGAAATTTATCTTAAAAGAATTGAGAAAACTTTTCTATAGGGAACTTTAAGATCCTCATGATAAAACACCTCGCGGATAAGTTTTTCCATGTAAAAATATAATTTTACTTTCTCCTAACAAATAATGCAAAATACATACCATATAAACAATACATTAAAGGAACTTCAAATGCAATTAAATACATCTTTTAAACATTGAATAAGGGATAGTGCATCTTAAGATAATGACGTGGAACTAATTACATTTGTATTAGTGAAGTTTAGACTCCAAGTGCAAGTATTTGGTATAATGTTTTGACGTAAATACTGATCTGATTGCCATTTTGACAACTGATACTGAACAAAGTATTCCTGTATAATACAGGGTTTCTCAAACTTTCACTATTGGCGACCCAATTTTCAACCATAATTTTTATCACGCCCCCTTATAAAGAAGTAGCTGCAAGTACCCGGCTTTGCCCGGGTTTAAAATAAGGTTTTCTGTAGAAGCGTACAAAACTGTTTATTTGCATGCAATAAAAGGGTACATTTAGCTTAAAGCAATGTGGTAGACAACATTTTTGACAGTTCCATTTGGAGTGTGTAGAAAATGATTTTTTCCTCTTTGCCCACTCTGGAGCAGACCACATACAACTGCCAATGAGAAAAACATGGTGACTGCGAATCTATACCAGCAATCCCAAGAGACTGGCCCTGTGACTTGTTGATTGTCATGGCAAAGCTGGTACATATTGGTGTAACCGCAACAAAATTTGCCCCACGATATCAAAATAACAGATTATTGTATGTTTTATATGAAGAAAAACAGTCAAATTTTGTTTACAAAAGTACCACTTTGACTGCGGTGACTGTAATACATAAGTATCAGGAAAATGCAGCACCCTTTTTCTTTTTGAATAAAAGGAAATGTCGGTGCTAACATTTTATCGCACCAATGCCAACGTTCAAATTAACTTGCCAAGTTGGCAACGCTGATTTCAAATGTGTTATATGCACTTAATTGGCAACTATGTGTTTCATTTCATGTAATGTTGCAATAATAATAGGTTGTGACAATATGTAAGAATCGAAATGTCTTAGGAAGATTTTTTTGGTACTTATGTATTATTGCAACAATTGCCAACTCTACTAATAACTCACTAAGCTGACAACCACAATTTCCTATGTGTCGTCTGCACTGTGT
Source organism: Trichonephila clavata (assembly GCA_019973975.1). Taxonomy (NCBI): domain Eukaryota; kingdom Metazoa; phylum Arthropoda; class Arachnida; order Araneae; family Nephilidae; genus Trichonephila; species Trichonephila clavata. Next base: position 7,660 of record BMAO01019659.1, on the reverse strand, counting down.
TGGCAACCTTGTGCTTTGCTTCATATAATGCCGCCAATAGGTTGTGATCATACTAATGTTTTTGACCAAATGGCCATGCTGTGCAGTTGGAAGTGGGCAAGAAGTACCGCTGAAATGTACTGATATAAGCTATTATGATGGAAGTAAGCAAGACGTTAAAGTGTACTGATATTCAGGCGATGATTTAGTTCAAAGCTTTACTTACTTTGGGGCCAACTACCTTCTGTTGCCTGATATCAAAATCAGATGAATTGTAACCCAAGGACATCCGAAGATTGATAATACCACCAACATTCAGGTTAGCGAGAATAAGGAAAAGCAACCGCACAAGATACAAGATACGTACAAATGTTTTTTGCATTGTTGACTCTTTAAAAATAACAAAACTAATAAACAACATGGGGGAAACAAGAAGTGTGCCTGCAAGGATCCATCTAGTTAGAGTGTAGTATGGGGAGGGGGGGGGGCTTGGCGTTGTCAATTTATTTTGGTGACCAAAATCGATTGCCAAGCTACCATAGTAGTGGAGTAAGAGTGTAGTAAAAGAAAGAGTAACACCCACGAAGTGTTAGAGAGAATTTGTCCAGCTTGTTGTTGGAAAGTGTACAGCCATGAAACTTATTCGTCATGATCAGTTCGTGTCTGTCTATCTTCGTCAACTAAAATTATTTAGTTTGGGCCGTGGGTAGCCTAGTAGTTAGAGCATCGGTCTCCAGACTGAAAGGCCTGGGTTCGATGCCCGATGCCACCAAATATCCTCCTAGTACACACGGAGAAGGTGCTCGTTAAATCAGTGGGCCCCAATGGTGTCGCCATCTGTCGTGTTGTACCGAGCAAAATCGTGCAGTCACCTAAATGGGGCTCAAAGCTAAGGCTAACGACAGGCATAAAATTCTAGCCCTTAGCCACGATGAATTTCATGGACCTTGATCTGATGTTACTGTCGATCAGGTGGCATAAGCTACAACAACAGTTTTTATTAAAAAATATTTCGTAGTCTATCAGCATCTGATCTAAGTTATGAGATCTTGATTTATGTGGAATTGAAAACAATTCGACTTCGTATACAATTATTTTGCATTTGAATTTTGTAAAAATTTCTATCTTCAAAATAATTATTTGTTCTTTCAAAGTACTTGTTTCTGCAGGTTTTGTTAGTAACTGCATTTGAAAATTATTTACCAAAACATCTGGAGGAGAGTACCAAACATTAGAGTACAAAGGCAAAATTTAAAATTTCTGTTGCCTCACAAAATTACACTAGTTTTACGGGGAGCACTCGAATGAAAATATATTTGATACACTATTTAGTCTTTTAAACCTTTTTCACAGTTAATGACATATATTTTTAAATTTTAATACAAATACAAACGCTTAAAAATCTGAAAATTAATCAGTTGAAGCTAAATCGAAAACTAAAAGGAAAAAACGGTATTTTCCTTTCTTCATTATAATTATTATTAATATTATTTAAAAACAACTTGTCTTTAATTTTTTTTTCCTTTTTTGAAATTTTGAGAATTTCCTGAACGGCAATTACATTCCCGGGAATGGAAAAAGCCGTTAAATCAGAAACCCTCGTTACAAGGAACAAAAAAAAAAGTTTTCCTTTTTTTTACACAAAGAACATGCGTGAGTCATTTCCATTTAATATTATTTTTTCTTCTGGGGTTCTGAGAGGAGGAGATGATTTCGACAATAAAATTAGAACCATTTCTCACCTCAAACTCAATATCAGTCAATAAACTCAAAGTACACCGAAGAAATTGGAAGCCGTTTTGAAAGATGTGAAGGAGAAAAAGAATATATTTGTGAATTGGACCACATGACTTTTTTCTAGAATAAAAAATATTTAATCACCATACAACGCATATGTAAATAAACATATTCAACTCTAAGACATTAAAAAAATAAAGTCAGTCTGCCCTAAACTAAATGCATCACAAAAAAGAATTTAAAACAAAAATATCAAATATATTTGAATATCAACTAATAAAATGTAATATTTTATATTGTATGCACTTTCAATATATTTCTGCCCTTTAATATAAGAGTAAGTTGTTTCAAATGAAATTCCTTTTCGTGTACAATAGGCCACGTGAATTATGTAATTTTACATAATTTTATCTATGAATTATCCTAACTTTCTGCATTTTTTCTGGGTGTACTGTCATAATAACTACTTTTTAAAATACGTTTATTTTATACGTTTTTATTAACAATATTTTTAAATATGATTGTTGTATAAGTTTGACAAATATTTACAATGTAAATTAAGGCTAAAATGTATATAACTGTTTGTAAGAAATGGAACACCACCGCGCATGCGTGGCGTGCACTTCGCCCTCTGCACTGATGTTGTAAGTGTATAAACAGAGGGCTGTAACGGGACGTTGAAATAAGTTAATGATTATTTGTTAGTGGCGTTTAGTGAGACCCAAGTATGCCTCTGCGACGAAATAAGGGGAAATTCCAACAACTTACGGAATTTCAACGAAGGAGGATTATCAGCCTTCGAGAAGGAGGACTTTCCTATCGCGTAATAGGAGCTCGTGCGCAGAGGAACAGATCTACAATGATGCGAGTTTGAAAGAAGTGGACAGACGACCCCCGAACAACTCGAAAAACTAAAAAGTGGACGAGGGAAGGTGACGTCAGCACATGATGATCAAACCCTGCTCCGCATGGCGTTGAATGACTGTACAGCTTCCTCCAGGCAGTTGGCAGCACGTTGGTCTACTGCTACAGGTGTACTAATGACGGCTTCGTCTACGTCTGCTGCACCGTATATTGCCTGCAAGGGTACCCTTATACAGGATTCTCCTCACGGCAAACCATCAACGGCTGTGTCTGCAATAGGCTCTTGAGCACAGAGCCTGGCAAGCTGATTGGCATCTAGTTGTCTTTTTAGATGAATCATGCTTCAATTTGTAAGACCATGATGGCCAATTCGTGTCAGACGCTATGCCGTTGAACGCTGCAGTGCTTCAGCCCGAAGCCGTTCCCTTTCTTCTCATGGCATCCCTGGAGCTATCCATTAGCAGGATAATGCACGCCCTCATGCTACAAAGATTGTTCGAGACTTCTGTTCAGCTGAACACATGTAATTTCTTTCTTGGTTTGCTAATTCGCCGGATGTGTCGCCTGTTGAGCAGGTGTGGGATTTGGTTGATCGGCATCTCGCTCATGATATGCGTCCTGCAGCTTCAAAAGAGGAATTTTTGCTGCACATACAAGCAATATGGAATTTGCTTCCACAACCAGACATTCAAAATCTATTTGACTCCATGTCACATCGTATAGCAGCACTTATTGCAGCACGTTTGCTGTATACACCAAATACTGAGTTCGAACACTTTGTATTGTTTTTTTTTTTCCTTTGAAAATTTCGTCTTTTTTTGTATTAATACAAGTCGTATGTGCATTAAATTTCATTTAATTCTGATGATTCCTTCATTGTGTTGCATTTTTTACAAAACAACAGTTTATTTAATTAATAAGCTATGAAAATAACAGTGAGTCCAACCATAGAAAAAAAACTACGAGCCTAAATTCAATATTGCATGTAAAATAAACTAAAAAACTATTGTGTATATTTTTCAACAAATCACATAGAAATGCATCGCGGCTGCGGTAGCCTAGGTGTCAAGGTAACGGACTCGTAGCTGGCGTAACATGGATTCGAGCCCAGTACCACTGAACACTCGCTGTGTAGGGGAGCGATGCACTTTAAATCTGTCGGGGGCCCTAACCTTCCTCCCATTGGTGCTGTGTGGTAGTTAGGTGAGGGGAAGGGGATGCCAGTTCAGGTGTCATCCTCGTCACTTTGCCATATTTCAAAACTACGAGGTCCGTCGCTAAAAGCCCTCGTGTAGCCGAACAGTGCGACGTTAATATTCACTCACTACAGGTGCATTACATATATTAGTTCTGGAACTAACACGTATAACTCATTCTTAACAAGGATTAATTTATGGTTAAAAAATAAATTAACTATACGCAGTGAAAATTTTTAAAAAATAGAAAATAGGGCATTTTCTTTGACAAAATATTTTTACTAACTTTTAGCTAATTGAAAATGTTTTATTTATACCCTAATCCAAGAATATATAAAAACTTGTGTCTTAGTCAAGATAATAAAAGACATTTGTGTCTCGCAATAATTAATAGCAGCAATCACTCGAAAATTCATCGTTCAATCAATGCCAATTAATGACAAAAAAAAACCAATATCATTTTTATGCCTTTGAACCTGTTTCAAGAACAGCTGATAGTGCAGCTCACAAAACAGGAGTCTTATCTATGAGTTAAAAGGAAAAAGAAAATAATATTATCAGAAAGACACAATTAGAATCAATTGCACCACTTTGACATTGATGAAGTTAAAAAAATAAAGCAAATATCGATTACATATATAAGCATTAACAGAGGACTTATCGAACATATCGAATAGAAGAAATAGCAAATTGCGATGGATGGGACTAACTGTAAAAGAAAAGAAATTTCCATGCTCAGCAGGTCACAAAATAACTGATAATTACAAGTCATAAATACAGTAGAATGTCGTTCATCCGAATCAAATGGCACCGGACACCGTTCGGATACGCGATTGTTCGGATAACCGAAAACTGAATGTGATCCATGTAGTATATGAAACCGGACACTATACAAATATTGAAAATCATCACATGCTGGAAACGTATTTTAGCAAAAAGCAAAATAGGTACAAATGTCGCAATTTTACCTTTATTGTGGAAAATAATCACTTATTTTCGCTGTTCCATTGTACACCGTGTTTTCGCTGCAAGGTCTCTTATTCTCTTGAGAAGCAGTAGTTGAGTAGGACAGCACTGTGATTGCTATTCGTTCTACTCCATAGCTATCTCTAACGCAGAAACGCGTCAGCATTTAATTAACCCTTGCTACTTTCGTTGTTGTCCTTGTCTTCATAAGTTTCATCGTCGACAGGGTCAGATTCTTTTTCCACGGAAGTCAAAATCTGGTCATTATTTAGCATTTGAAATCCACTGTCTTCCCCGAATGGTCCCCAACATTCCTGCAGGTGTTCCTTGTTGGGGACTGTTTCAGGGATTTGCAGCACTAATAAGGAAAACACACATCCATCTGGAATTTATTTCCTACACCATTGGCGTTCATTGCAGATCATTTCTGACAAAGGAAATTTTTCATTCGTTGGATTTTGCAATGTCGTTTGGAGCAGGCGTACAAACATCAAATTCTGTCTTTTGCTCGAAATGCTCAGGATGCTGTAGAGAGCATTCGGAAATTATTCCAGGACCAGAGGATTTTTACCTGTTTCCATGGCTGAAAAGGAAATTGAAGGGACATCATTTTGTGAATTCAGATTAAGTGATCCAAAATGCAACGAAGCAACTGAAAGACCTCTCAAAAAATAGATTCCAAGAGTGTTTTCAACAATTATACGAACGCTGCCTTAATTGTGTGTAAGCAGGAGGCCAGTACTACTTTTAATAATTTGTAAGTGACCTATCCCGGGAACTTTTTGCCCCTTCCATATCTTATTATTTTTTCGATTGTTGTTTGAATCATATATGCGTATATCTGAAGCAACTAGACGGTCAATGGCGATAGACCTCGCAAATATGAACCGTGGTCATTTAACTTAGAAGATTTAAATAATTGGTATTCTGTAAACCCTAATAAATCATTCATTGACTAAACATGTACAAAATCGTGATCTGAAAATAAAACAGAATGAAAAATATTTCATAGTTTTGTCATATATGCAAGTGTAAAATGATATTTTATGATCATTTAAATGCTTAAACAATGCTAAAATTTCAACAAAACCCGTGTACTAAAGTTCTTTAAAAATTGTTCTAAAGGAGTTAGATTCCGTATTGCAAGGTAAGTCATATGTATACATATTAATATGTATTACAGCAGAGTTTCTCAAACTATAGGGCACGTCCCCCTAGAGGAGCGTGATTTCCCTGCAAGGGAGGCGCGACCATATCGAAAATAAAAAATCCAAAAAGGTTTAATTTACTTAAATGAATTAAAACAAAATATTTTCTGACATGATAAAAAAACATACATTTACACTGATATAATTTTTATATATCACCTGGCAATATTACGTCATCTCTACTTCAAGTAATATTTGATTCTATAACCGAATAAAAGAAACTTTTTGTTTGATTTGCATTAATTCTACAATGAGAGATTTTTTTATTACGTTTTCTTTTTAAATCTAAAATACTACACTTTCAGAGAAAAAACAAAACCCAGACTCAGAAAAAAATTGTGGGAAGATAAAAATTCATCCCTGTCATTTAGGGAAGTTCTAAATAATATATTTCTGTTATGCTTTAATCCATGTGAAATAGTTTTATGAAATTTCAAAAAGCACAGAGGATTGAAGGATTATTTTTTATGAATATGCTGAAACATATAAAGCACAATGAAATATGTTTTACACAGTTCATTTTTAGAATTAATATCCATATTTTTATATTGAATACACTTTTAACCGGTAGTGTTCGCGCGAGGTGCGAAGTAATCCTAGGCTTACGAAATCGTTAATTCCGAGAAAACTGTTTATTTTTTACCAGTGACCTTGACAATATCCTCCTATATGACAGTCTTCAGAGCAACTCTTATGTATTTATCATATATTTCTCTCTTTTTGAGAGTGTCAAACGTTTTTTTATAATTTTAAGGTTTTTGTTCAGTTTTATTGGATTTTTTCTCAAGTTATCAAAGAAAAATTAAAAAGTCATTGAAAGTAGGTAAGCATACTTTCTCTTAGTTAAATTATTCACTAGAAATGTTATTTTTATCTGTACAATAAAAATAATTATAAAAAAAATGATTGAGGTGACTCAGTCACCCCGCGTGACCATTAACGTTAGTGTCGAGTACGCGCCTGCTCCCGAATTAAAACATTTTGAAGTATCCTAGTTTTTTTTTTCAATAATTCTAAATGCTAACTTTCTGAAGCTTAAAATTACAGTTGATTTTGCCAAAGAGTTGCAGTCCATAGACTGTAACTGTGGCAAGATAGTCTCTAAACATGGTTTCTACGATCTCAATTGCTACTGGCAAAATAAGCTCTCTTCACCAGTAGTGTGAGACCTTTTACATCTGGCTATTCTGTATTATACTTTGTAAGATGCAAGTAAACCTTTTTCATTCACAAAAGCGGTTTTTTTAATGCTTTTTGTTTTTTATAGGATTTTAATTTTAAATCAAGGAACTCTCGAGGCTTGTTAATGCACTCACCATGAAGCGTTTCCAAAGGTTTAAGTTTATTAGGTTAAGCGTCAAGTTTATTAGGTTAAGTTATTACATACTGTTTGCTCTACCAATATATTTTTGAACAAATAACTCACAGGGGATTTTCTTCTCCATTTACTTCAGTAGTGGCAAATCGAAAATTTAAATATTTTTGAGAATCCTTAATTGATTTAATTTTCGGAAGTGTGCACTAGTTGGTGCTTTATTAGTCGAATGTTCGCTTATGACTTAAAAATTTATCCATGTTTTTGTTAATCTACTGCCGTAAATACTAACACTGTGAATTACAACAAAAGCACAAATTTTAAAATGTACATTAGATTCGGTAGCTATAGAAGTATCGACTCGATCAAGACTAAATGGAATTCTACGAGGTATA
>BMAO01019658.1:0-17851 GCA_019973975.1 Trichonephila clavata | reverse complement strand
GCTTACAATGAAATGTACTTGAACAGAAAGAGGCTGAAGCAAATAAAGTATATTAATACGAAATATATGAAGCATACGCCGTTCGGAAATACACGGAACAATACTGAACAACGCGTTTATATTTCGGTATTTTTATGGATTTTGGTTTAACTACACAAAACCCTCCGGCCTGTGAGTGACACTCACGATAGAAACCTCCGGCCCTGGCGGTACGCAAGCGTTTGCGTCCTTCGTCCCGAAAGGGTTATAAAAGGATGAATTTTAATTTGTCACTTTAGACGCATAGCAATTTCATTAATTATACCTTTTAGGACAAAATAAGTTGTAGTCTTAGATCATTCTAAGGACCCCGCTGTTTTCTTACAAAATATCTAAAATACAAGGTGTGACACAAAAAAATTCGAGACTAAGTGTGTAACTTGAAAAAGAGTGGGGTTGTCAATAACTGCTTAGGTGACGTAATTCCACTCACCTTTTCTATACAAGTGGTCAGGTTAGCCACAATCGATCACGTCTGTTGGGAGTACTAATTCATTGAGGGAACACGCGCAACTGCATTCTGCCGGAAAAAATGCAAATCAACTTCAAGTTTCATGTGAAGCTTAACAAATTCCACGGAAAAATTTCCAATATTAACCGTAGCTTATGTAGATGAAACTTTGTCTCGTGAACATGTGTTTAAGTGGTGTAACATTTTTTCGGGTGGAAGGGTCAGTGTGGAACATGATGAACCTGCTGGACACAGAAGGTCATTGATAACAGACCAAAACATAGCCAAAGTTTATGGTATAAGTGCAATCCCATTCCCATCAGTGGTCAGACTGTTAATGAACACTACAACATTGAAGTGCTAAAGGCACTTCGAGAGCAATTAGGAAAAAATGACTGAGTTGGGGAGTGATAGATGGCTGTTGCACCTAGAGAATGCACCCGCTCACATCACCCTATCTATCATGCAATTTCTGACAAGTGATCACATTATTGTGATAGGTCGTCCTATTTATTCACTTGATTTGGCTCTATGTGACTTTTTTTTCATCCAGTATTTATTTAAATCTAGTTGAAAGGGATCCCATTTTTCCTGAGTTGAAGATGTTGAAGGAAAAACGGAAACTCTCCTAAAGGAGCTTCGAAAAACATAGCTCCAGAACTGTTACCAGTAATAGCAGTACCAAATGCAGAAGTGTGTTAATGCTGAAGGGAACTGCTTTTAAGGTGAAAGTGTGACGAATAAAACTGATTCTGTAAGTACAATGACTTATTGGACCAGCCCCTGTTTTTGTGTAACATTTCGTATTATATCATATTGTATACTGACGATATAATAGCGAATTTATATACATTTATCAAAGAATGTGTGCGCATCATGGTAAGGTATCCGAACACGTTCGGAGTACTTTTTTTTAAAAAAAATAGCATATTAAAACATCATAAATGCTTTTTAGGGATGAATACCTATAAATACTAATATTTAACTAACAATATATTTTTAAATATATGTAAATTTCACAAAAACCACAATTATAAGTAAAATTTTAGCAATATTTTTGAAAAACTTCAAAGCAATTAGAGAAAAAAGTAATGAACTTATATCAGTAAAAATATTACTAAAACAAATTATATGCATTTATCTAGAGTATGTACTAAAATTTTAATGTTTTATTAAAATTTAAAAATTTTAGAGTTCATCGAGTAAATATTATAGGAAATGTGTCATATTTATAAGACCATTATTTAAAAAATTTGCCATAAATCAAAAAATATTTATACAATAAGAAATATTTTAGTGCATACTCTAGAAACAATATAAGTATCAGGTTCAAAAGTTTTACAGAAATATATTCATAATATTTTGAGTTATCAGACTCAACGTGAATACATTATGCGTAAAAAACAATTTGGAGAAAAATGGATTTAAAGTTTAAACTTTTGTTGTTTTAATATAAATTATACATATAGAAAGCTAAAATTCCCCAGATTTGTACGTTATGCCCTCCTGTACTTCAGCTTTGGCTTATTTTCTTTCCTTCGTGATCTATTTTTTTCTGGTGGTTTTAACTTGAGATAATGAATGACGCTTTGATTCACTAATGCGCTCTTCATCGAATTAAGAAAAACCTCTTACAGTATTGACACCAATTTGTATTTGAGCTTGGTTTAACACATCTAACAATCCTTGAAAACCTTTGTTAAATTGTATGACAGCCATGTGAGCTCCTAATCTCAGAGTTTGTAACTCGACAAAAATATCTTTCGGGATAAATTTCCACAGAATGCCATTAAAACTTTCATTTGCCTTCTGTGTTTTCCCGTGTAAGCATTTATTCAATAAATGCGTGTCACATAGCTTCATATAATGAGGCTTAATGATTTTAATTATTTCTTGTGGAAGCCCCTTGCCAGTAGCAATATGCATATTTCCGTCAAATGTAGCTCGTTGAAATTTGCACCAGCTGTCGGTCCAACTGGACATTGGCCATGCATCGGCTGTTTTTTTTTAACAGCAATGAAAAAATGCTGCAATTACTACACTTTGCATTTTTTCTATGTTATTGACATTGATTTAATAGCAATACTATAATAATTTTGCAGTTTATCGATGAAACCATCAGTTAGTTTCCCACGACCTCCAGACCTTTTTGCTTCAGCTTCAACTTTCGAAGCCTTGAGCCAACGCGCTTTTGAATATGGCCAATACATTCAAATTTTTTAACGCTGTTTTCACCATAAACATTTTTAACAGCATCAAAACTTTAGAATCCTCATCTCCCATAAAAATGCACACATATTCCAATTTTCTCATCTGAACAGATCTTTCAAATATTCGATACACACCAACCGGTTCCATCGCACCAGATGACCCAACATGTTTAACACACTCGTGTGAAATTCTGTCTTCTGGTTTCTTCGGACATAATCTGCACATTTTTGACATAACTTCAATGTCTATAACCTTTCCAGTATCTATGGAAATGGCACTAATGGCAAATGTCCTCTACGTTGCCAATTCCATCGACTGACACACCGCATTGAACAACTTCATTGGAATTATTCTTTCTGTGAACCTCAGCTGCAGCCTCATTCATAATTTTATATGCAACGTTATTAGAAACATTTCTAATTTTTTTCATGACATCTGAAAGCTGTCTTAGAAGGAGTGTTCACATTGGTAGCTGAACACAGCTTCTCTCCTTGCAGAAGAATGTCCCTTTCCAATTATTCTTAAGCCAAAAACAAAAGAAAGATTGATACTGTGCATTTGTTAACTTTCATGGATGTACAAAAAGAGCTGGAAAATGTACAGTTTTTACATTTTAATATCATATTAGATGCTGAACCAAACACAGAATCTTCAAAAAGTTGAATCTTATTTTCGAAACATTCAGAACAGCATAATAAGAAAATCACATTATTTAAAATTTTTAAATTAAAAATTACGTTCTTTTCTTCATTTTCCTACAGTGTTTGACATTTTGAATCATTCTGAAGTTTAGTTTCACTTGCAGTTGATGCAGATCTGACATTTTGTTGATATCATTTCTGTTGATCTTACTAGTGTATCTATATTGACTTTAAACTTATATTTACGAGTAGAATTTCGATTATTGCCGTTACCCATAACTTAAGACGAAACAAAATTTAAATTATAAAACTAAAATTTCGCAAAAAAAGAATGACAACGTTAGCAAAATCAATCAAAACACTCGAGCTAAAAGCAATTGAAAAGTTTGTAAACACAACAACTTATTGCCAAACTATTGGAAGAAATGTTGCGTTGCCAGAAAATTTTAAAACATTAAATTATTTGTATTGTTTCTTAAAAAGAATTTTAAAACAGTATTTCCAAAAGAACTGCTCCTTAAACTAATTTTTGACAGATTTTGAACCATTTAAATGCCTACTTCCGGTAAGTTAAAGACTAACTTCCGTTTTTTTAAATTTATAAAACGGATTATAACTTGATCTCTAGGTAACGTAGAAACAAAACAAAGAGTGTTTTGGAAAGCTAAAAGATGGCTCTGTTCAATAAAGTAAAAACAAAAAAATATGTCTTTTGACAGAATTTGGTCATTTCAGCTTGTTCGGATACCCACAATTAGATGAAGTATCCTCAAAAACGTGATTCTCATTTTATAACGAGTGATTCACCTTGTTATCTTCATATCGCCTTTTCATATTATTTTTTCCCTTGCTACTTCCGAATTCCTAGACGAAATAACGTAGCTACGACTTCAGTATGAATACTTAACTTAATATTAGGAAGAATGCGACAGCGTAAGGCCTGTACAATAGTCTTCTAGCTACCAGATGCGCGAAGAACTTCATCTTAAATTCTTAAAAACTTTAATGATTTTAAAGAAAAACATAATCGGTATAGGCACACTGAAACTAGTGATGGTAAGTAATTCTTTTCACACAGAAGCTTCTTTTATTTGTTTTCATACTGGTCTGAGGCGTATTGGATATATACTTTTAAAGAATAGATTAAATTACTGTAGCATATATTTTTTGCTGATGCTAATGCCATCTGACTGATGGTGTCCGATCAAGGTGTATGAAATTCATTGAGGCAAAAAGCTAGTTTTGCGCCTGCCGTCATCCATAGCTTTGAGCCCCATGCTGGTGAGAATACTACTCGCCTACACCAAAGGTTTTAGGGAGAACACCTTAGGGGTAGTTAAAGGCCTTTGACAACTTTTCTGCCCCTTTCACCAACCTCACTGGAGGATTTTCCGCTCGACGGCTATTTAGTGAACCCCTTACCGTAAAAGAACTGCGCATTTTTAAACTAATATCCATACCCTATCCGGGATTTGACCTAGGCCCGATATTACAGCTTTCAGCGTCACTAACGACTGTATAGGAAGGGGTGTAAGGGTAAAATGTGCATAAGTCCAGCGATTTCTTCCTTTCTGGAACGTTTTTTTTTATTTAATACATTTAAGTCCTTTGCTTATTCCTTTATTTTCTGCTTTCACTCATCTGTAGGATTTTCTTTTCATTCTTAGATACACATGGAAATCAGACATCCAATGATTGCGTAATGCATATATCAGATAGTTGGTCGAACATTTGAATTCCTTGCCATAATCACTTAGCTGGTACCAGTAAAACTCAATAGTAGTAGGAAAGGCATTTTTAGAAAACCTTCACCAATCTACTGGTAAATTGTCTTAGGAAAATAATTAAATAAGACAGACACTACCACAACAGCTATTCAGAGATATTTGACATGTAGTTCGGATTATAAATATGTTTCATTGAAATGTTTGTGTCATTCATATACTTATATGTGAGAGCAGTTCCAAATGCAGGCTATGTAGAATGCTTATTATTGAAAGATAAGTTTTATCTTCCTTACGTTATCTAATGAGCTCAAGAGATTGAACTGAAGTATTATATATAACATTCACATGCGTAATAAAATATTATTTTTCCTTATATAGTTCTAACTCAATAGTATAAATATATGCATATTTTCATTATATATTCGACATCTTGCTTTTTAGCGCTTTTTTCACGTAGTGGAACAAAAGCGCTATTAGGATGCAATTTTCGTCTTCGTTCAATATTTTGTCATACCTTTTTCTCAGCCAATAAGCAACCAATTGACCTCGGGTTTCGGCATTGGGTCGCATTTGTGCCCTAGATGAGCCGAATCATATTTAAATTTTCCCATAGTTTTCCCGAATTTTCCTACAAATTTCCTGAATTTCGCTAGTTTTTTGCTTTTTTATAGTGCTGATACAGATTTGTGTCATTATTTCTTTTCAGCTCAATAGTAGTACATTTAGAGGAGTGGTACAGTACTAATTTCTGTTAGTAAAAAGTTCATTAGTTGCATTATTGTAAAATAAAACATGTGGAAAACGCGCTAAAATTACTTGGCCATGCCAATGATTGATATCTTGTTTCAATTTATATAAGTTGAGAAAGTTATTATAATCTTTATTATCTTAGATATATGTTTTTTTCATTACCTTTCCCAATTTTTCACACACCCAAAAGAAAAACCAAATGAAGAATATAAGCTATCTTGAAAGAAAAATAAATCTTACAAGATAAAAGCTACTGTTTTTATTCGAGGACAATATTGAAAAGGATTAATAGACTTTGGATCATTTTATGAAAGAAATGAGAAAAATATCCCCGCAGAAACTCGAAAATTCCTCAAAGTCCCGAACTGTTTGTTTTCACTTCTGGAATCACAAAAGTAGCAGTTAATCATCTGAAATGTTCAATTTTCGAGTGGATATCTCTCAAAATCTATCCCAGAAAAAATGAATCAAAAGTTAAAGGTGATTCTCAAGAAAATAAAGCAAGTCAAGCCTACTAAAGCACAGTATTAATAAAAAGCTTCCTTACATTTATTTCTCTACTTTTTTATTTATCTTTCTTTTAGATAAAAAATATTTCATTTTTTGGTTTTCCTATAAAATAACACGTCCAGCAATTCTGTAAAATCGACAAATATAACGTACAGCTTTTACTCTCTGAATCCATTAAGAGAAATGCCACCTTCAATCATTCATTATTTTTTGTTTTGCTTGATTTTGTTTTATGCATGCGTTTTTTTTTAATTTTTTTTTTATTTTTTGTTTTTTTACTTTCCATTTTCTTCAGAAGAAAACATTTTTAATAATGATTAGCTAGAATATGGTTGAATCATTGTGGTAGAACATATTTCCATCAAAATTTGGAAATCCTATTTATAAGGTGTAAGAACTCAAATCAAAGACATAGCTAAACATTTTAATACCAATAATTATGTTAATTAAAGTAGAACATTGATCATTCTGAAAAGTATTGTACTTTATTAGATGAATTAACCAGTTCACAATGTGCCGAGTATAATCAGCATGGCGAAGTTGCAGGTTTTTAGGTATATCCAAGCATGAATCATGCGTAAAATTTAGTGACCATTGGCTATTTAACTTGTAATTTTTGAGAAAAAACAAAACATATTCTCAAACCTCAAATTGTTTAGAATATTTCAAGGCTAGGTCGGTGAAAAACAAATAAATGAAAAATATGAAAAAATTTAGGTGAACATATGTGTCTTCATATGCACTGGTTGTAACAGTGTATAAATGTAATAGTAACACATTTATTTATACAAGATGATAATGTTTTTAAAATGTTAGACTAAAAGGGGAAAAAGCAGAGTCGGAAAGTTAATTTATAATAGAATCCATTCAGCTATGGTAAGCCATGGGACAAATGCGTGACGCAGACGACGCGCTTAGCTCATTGATAGCTTCTGGCTCGAAGTAACCTAGCTATCGAGTGGCGTAAATGCTTATTGTTTCATGTTAGAGCCATGTTGTGTGATTAGATCAATGGCCCAATGATGAACTAACACTAAATAAAGAACTAAATAAAATATTCAAATTTACAAAATCTACAAAACTATCATATATATTAGGTTGAAAATTATTCATCAATGAAAAATTAATTTACATTAATAGGATTTTAATTTCTTATTATGATGTCAAACTGAACCCCAACGGTGTTTTCTGATAAATCCATAATTTGGTTGTTTTTGTGTTCTGGTTTTCTTTAGACCATGTTTGGAAGAATTTTAAAAGTAATGCTAAGAAATATTATATCCTTATAAAACTTCATTTCGTAATATTTTAGGGCCCACTAACTTCTAAAAATGAAATTGATTTGCTAGAAAAAGAATCTTGCATTATACATGAAAATAAAATCCTTCCATAAAAGACATAAGAAATATTAGAAGAAACCTCAAGAGTTGCAAAATTTGCTTATATGTTTAATCATCATTTGAAGTGTATGTGAACCTACAACCAATTAAAACTTCATGTTATATAAGATATGTATACTTCCAAACAACTAAGAAAATTGAATATTTTTGCAGTCAACAAAAGTCTTAACCAAGGTTTAAACCTTGAATATAAGGTGTAAACTTGTATTAAAACATTTTTTTTTCTTTTCAATTGTTTTCAAACTATACAATTATCTTATAACTACTCCAAAATAAATATCAAAAGCTGCTAATCAGAAAATATTTGTTGCAAATGTTATTGCACAAGCATGAAAACCAACTACGATCAAAGTACTGTGGATCTTATTAAAAATATTAGCACAATTTTATTAAAAAGGCACATCATGAAATCAGACCCAAATAAGAAAAGATAATGAAAAATTAGTTGATCGAGATATATTTTATTGAAATTGCCTTAAAAATGCTGAGTGACTAAGTGCTGGATGTAGTTTCTTCTCCATTGATGTCTGACCATGAAAAATGAAAAATATTTCTTGGACTGCAATTTTACACAATGCCTATAAAAAAAAACATCAATTTAGACATTTACAGTTTACTCTCGCTAATTCAAACCTTCGGTAATTACGAACCTCTCGCTAATTCAAAGTATATGCTCAGCCCCTAGAAAAACTTTTGATATTTCGAAGTAAAAAAAATACGTTTTGGTACACTCAATATTTCGAAGAAAAATCTGTGGACAGCCAGAATACAACACGTGATATTTCGAAGTGATCTAATGAAATTATCGACAATTCAGACACTGGCTATCGTGTAGAGTCCTGTAGCAAACAGGTTGGAGCTTACATATTTTGTGTTGTATTGTCTCTACATGTCTCCCCTGTAACATACATAACTCTGACAGAAGCTTAGTGTCACTAAACAAATCTCGCAACTTTTTCATTCAAAATCATATTGATGCGAGCGATTTTCAAGCTTCATTTTTTCTAGAAAAATCTATTAAAAATTTAGAATGAATGATATAAAACTTTAAAAAAATAATAACAGATATTTTGGTCAAAAAATTAATTATGTACAGTATGTATTCTTTTAATACTTCTTTTACTACATAAATATATTCTTAGGACTTATAACTTCTGTTTAATATGTACTTTTAAAAAAAATACTTTAAAATAACTTTATACATATGTACAATTATTATTTCAATACATAGTTTAAATTTAAATGCGTTAGAAAAAAATTATCTTCGTGTATTTTCGGAGTTTTTCCCCTACCCTCTTGATAATTTAAACTCTTGATAATTCGGAGTTTTTCACTAGTTCCTTTAACTTCGAATTATCAATAGTTGGCTGTGATTTATTTATGTATGAATTATATATATATAACTATAACTAGAGTTCATAGTTTTCGAAGCTACTGTCATTATATATCACTATAGCACGACCTTAATTTTGTCAATTGTTTCCTCTACGAATAAAAACAATCCATCTTTGTATATAAATATTTAGATAAAGTTATTGCTGAATTGTAAATTGTTCTTATTTGCAATTTTGTCCATTAAAGTATTTAAATTTGCTTTAAGCATTTATATTTTAATTGGCTTCTGAATAATATATCTAGTAACACACTTATAATTGGAATCTTTTTTGTAACGCAATTCACATATTTATTCAATTATAATTTCAACAGCAGAAAAAAAATCTTTACTTTTATCACAATACTTTTTATAACTAATTCAACACCCTCGAAAGACTAGATGTTTCATGCAACCTTAAAACTTTCGAATTAAGCTTTTACTTTTCCTAATACAACCTGTTAAAATAAGGTAATCATTTTAAAGTAATAAAGACGCTTAGTACTTTTAGAAAAAAAGTATTTTTACAGCTTGATATAAAATATCTTTTTAATGAAATGAGAATTTTAATACTTAAATAGGAATTATCAAGACATAAGAAGCGATGAGAAAAGTAAATCAATTTCGCTTTAAGTTTAATTGCTTCTGTTATAGTACCTTAAGTAGCTCTTTTCCTTCTTAATACCAAAGAAAGATATTCCATGAAAAGCGGCGTAACAATACGTTTTATTAAAAATTAAAAATTGAACAATAGAGAAAAAATGTGTTGTTGAAAGGGAAAAAGAAAATAACTTTCTTAAAAAAATGACTTATTAATATCCTGTTTCAAAGTTGAAGTAATGGACCATTAATTCCATAATAAAATTCTTTTCTAATCAGAACCTGTGTTCAGAAGACCAGAAAATATTTTATACAAGCAGGAAAAACCACAAACTCATTGTTGAGAATTTAATCGCTTTATTAATTAAGTTTAAAAAGATATTACTTTTAACTTTTATTTATCTTTTGTTACTTTCGTTAGCTGCGATTAATTTAGAAATGCAGATTTAAGATGAAAGTGTTTCCTCCTTCAAAATATAACGTTTATTTTATTTTATTATTCTGCTTATTTTATTATTCTTATGATAAGAGAAAGGCTGTAAACTTCAATTCATTTAAAAGTAATTTAATATTTCCCGTTTCCATAGTGATGAAAAAGTATTTAAATAACTTGGTAGCTTCTAATGTAACGCAATTATATCTGAGTCAAATTGGAAATGAAATGTGTTGAGTATGTTAAAATTTGTATTATTTCAGAAAAAAAAATGAAAAGTTTTTCCAACATAAAGTTTTAACAATAAACCCTTCAAACAAGCAGTCATTTTGACATAACATTTTCTTAATAATGGTTTCAAACTTACGCAATGAAAATAAATTAATTATATTCTATGTTATTTGTTTAAATATACATTTTTAAGTATATGATAAAGAAATAATCTGCTTTGATGAAGTCATTTTATTTTTTAAACTTGTATTTCTAAAAGAAGGAAATTGTTATTATCATTGCAGTACACACAAATATAATTATTATTTGCAGAAACCTAAAGATTATTGTCTTTTAGGATATTGTTTAAGATGAGATAAGATAAAAATCATTACATAAGTTAAAAAGCATAAACTTAAGGTAAAATAACATAAGTTAAAATTTATAAATTTGAATAAATAACATTTGTGACATAAAATATCGAATATTTTTATTGAACCACTTTTGGTAGTGTGTTTTACATGCGGAGATGTGTAACACATTGTTGATGACAATCATCTAATAGTCAGATTCAAATACCTTATGGTATATTCGTAAGGCATAATTGTATGCCAAAATCTTTTTTTTTATCGTGTTACCCAACGTTTCTCAAACTGGGGGGTTTGCCTTCCAAGGGAGCGTGATAAATCGGCGAGGTAGGCGCGAGATTATTCAAAAGTCGAAAACAAAAGATTATTTAAAAAAATTATTATTATATGAAAAAGTAAACAAACAAAATACATTCTGACATAATAAAAAATACACATTTACACTGATATAATACACTAATAAATGTATCAGTACTGCACAGAGTATTTTATAATTAATTTAATAGCACTAAGTTAAGAATAAGTTTAAAAATTATCAATGACCATGGCTTGTCATATAAAAAATTGCATCGAAAAATTAAGATTTATCTAGATAATTTCTACGGTTTATATATAACTAAACCCTTAAGTGCCGGTTAAGAGTTATGCAAATCGCTTCCAAATGACACTGGTTTCCACTTAGACGTTCGTATGTGATGCATGACTAGGGAGAAGAAAAGTATATATAAAGAATAAATCTAATATATAAAATTCTCGTGTCACAGTGTTTGTAGCCCAACTCCTCCGAAACGACTAGACCAAATCTTAAGAAATTTTGTGCGTATATTCAGTAGGTCTGAGAATTGGATGTAAACTATTTTTCATTCCGATATTGCAATTAATTGTGAAGATATTAATTAAAAACCTTAAAACCCCTATCTGTTGTTTCGCTTGGCGTCGAAAATCGATTGCGCGCCAGTTGTGAAAATACTACTCTGTCAGAGAAAAAAGAAAACACAGAGAAAAATTATAGGAAGATAAATACATCACTGCCATTTAGGGAAGTTGTAAATAATATATTTCTGTTGAGCTGTATTCTATGTGAAAGAGTTTTCTGATGTTTCGAAAAGCACAGATGATTGAAGGATTAGTAAAATTTATTTTTTATAAATATGCTGAAACATATAAAACATAATGGAAAACGTTTTACAGCAGTGATCGTAGCAGTGATGCTTATACTTATCATTTTGCTTTCTCAGTACAACTCTCAAATAAAGTATATTCTTTTTACTAAATGTATCATCAATTTGCAGTGCTATAATTATTTATTTCCATTTTGCTCAGGATAGTTTTCACGTTCAGTTAATTAAGTGATCTCATATAAATCAATAGTTTTCAAAACGTGTCACGAATTCTCGCCAACAACAACTATTGTGTTACCTGTATAAACCATTTCTGCATATTTTCAGACATTTTGTGTTCTTATTTATTATCCATTAGTTTATTTATTATTAAATGTCAATTAATAAAACTGTAATACTCAGTGCGCGCACAATTTTCGGGAATCATTTTCAATGAAAAGAGAAATATATACGTATTTTATAATTGTGAAAGGTAGAGGTAAATTAATAAAAGGACGGATACATTATCAGTATACTGTTTTCTAGCATTAAGTACTTCAATTTGATCTATTTGTGTGTTGTGTACAGTAAATAATGCCAGCAAGACGCAAAGGGTCTGATTGAGCCCGTCAAATTACTAAATCTACAGCCATGCGAAATAGAAGAGCTCAAAGAACAAATCCAACAGGATTATGAAGATAATGTTATTTTTTAATTGTCACAATTTGTGATAGAGATGTAATTTGAAATTTATTGTTTAAAATAATAAAAGTACACAAAATTCAAAAAAAAGAATGTTTGGTGCTGTTACTTTTATAAGCCGTCATCGTTCACAGCGCACCATTCCGCTGTCAGTCGTTTACCACATCCCCACGCACTTACAATGTGTTAGTTATTTTTATTTGACTACCAAAATATTCACTAGAAATAATTTATTTGGCAAAACAACGTTTGCCGGGTCAGCTAGTAATAAATATAAGTACGAAGAATAAATAACAAACCCTATGAAATAAGTAAATACTTCACAAATACACTTTCAATGTCCTTTTATTTCATTCCAAAGCCCTTGGAATAATTTTATGGATAGCAGTGCGCACAAATAAAGGCGAACTTCACAAAAACTTATATATACACCCTTGGCAAATATTGTTTCGGTTAGCGAGGCGTTTATATACGTCAGTGGTCACTTAAGAGTTTGAAGTCATGTTGTAGCTTTAGCGTCAAAGTATAGTATTATTGAATTCACTACAATGCGTTATTGTATGGAGGGGAGGGGGGCGATGAAAATTTTGACTGAATATTGGGTCGCAATATTCAGAGTTTGAGAAGCCCTGGTGTTACCGAATAGTCCGTTAACATTTGAAATTTTAGTGATTAAAAAATAATGTAGTTTGAGAAGTTAAATTTGGCACACATGATGTCTTACTGGAACCAAAAAAGTGAAAAAATGTCAAACAGGTATCGCTGGAGAGCAAAGCATCATTGACGTCACATGAAAATAGCGTGACCCATCTGAATGCTTAACTTTTTAGGTCCCTATAACTTATTCATAAGATTTTTGAATGTGTAATTATTTGAAGTAACAATTTTACAGTTATCCTCAGACCTCATTAATGATGTTAAAAACATCCGACTTTAGTTTCTCACAATACATACAAATATGCTTTGCAGTGCTGTTCTCAACTTTATCCCTCACCTACAGTCATTGTTGATTAATGAAGGCCGACATATTTAAGATATTCTATGAAAAACATCATTTATTGCTAAAAATCAATTGTTATGCTAATTATTGCTTTTGTTATTTAAAGCGACATCTATTGGCTATTTTTTGATTTCAATAAACCTCATATGCCTTCAAGTCGGTACGTCAATTTTTACCAGACCTCCTAAGTTGCTTAAAGAATTATTGAATTTTCGAATGTTAAAGAATGTTTTAATCACCTGTTATATTTCAAGCTGTCGAATCATTGTTTTAATATACGGTTATAAATAATGATTTTTCATTTATTCGTTTGCAATTAAAATAGGTGAAATGATGTATTGAATTATTTTAGATTCGTTTAGGTATTGATAAATACGCTTAATTATTTTCTGTGAGGCTATTTTTTTATAGTTTACAGAAGGCAATACGCGGCAAATATTGTTCAGTTGCATTTTAGAATACTGAATCATGCTTTTTTTAATCTAGGGATATTAACCGTTAGTTCAAAACGAAGGTTATTTTTTGACGTAAATTATAATTTAATTAAATTCTATCTGGTAAAATGTTACAATGCGAAAAAATAACTAATCAAAGAATAGGTTAAAAGTTAAATGGATGTTTAATAGTTCAATAATATTCAATAAAATAGAATTAAATTCGCATATAAACATGTGATGGTCATAAGGGGCCTCAAAGATATTTTGTTATCTATAATTATTTTTAGAAACAATAAATAAAACCAAATTTAATTAAAAAAAACTGATGTTGTGCTTGATGTTTTGAATAAAATTAATGTTTTCCCATCATATAGAGTGCATCATTTCAATAATCGGAAAATAATTTTCTATAAGTTAGTATCCTTTTCTTAGAAGCATTTTTGAAATCTGAAAATATCATTACCAATACACTTTCCTTTCAATGCTACAATTTAAATTAGCTATTCTTCCCATGTATTATCTTATTTATATAGAGCAAAAACTTTAAGCTATGCGTGACTATGACCGTCATTATTCTCATCAAAATCAATCCAACATACTTCTGTAAACTTTAAATCGTTATATATTTGAGAAGAAATGTTCTTTCTTTTCCTAATTTTATCTCTATTACTTTGTGACTTATTTGTGACATATTTAGTTGATTTATGATCTAGTATTGTTTCTTATTTATTTAAAATCTACAAGTTAAAAAAGAGCACCACATTCTAAAAATCCCTTTTTTTAACAAACTATCAATTTTCTCCTCATAAAACTTTATTTTCCATCTTCTTAAAATCTAGTAACTGTAATGTTATACACTCAAGAGCCAAAACATTATGACCACCCCTACATTTTGCAATGAACTCGCCTGCATGACGTGGAAGGCAAGTGATCAGGTGGAAGTGATATTTAACTGCTGCTGGAGAATCTGAAGAATCATTCTTTCACTTACTTCTGTGTGTGATGGCTGCAGATCTAAGCGACATTGATAGAGGGCAGATTGTAATGGCTCGAAGGCTCGGAACAAGTAATTCCGAAACTGCATGACTCGTGGGTAGTTCGCGATCAACAGTTGTTAGTATTTATGCAAAGTGGACGAATGACGGTGAAACCAGCAGTAGACTACATGGTGTTGGACGTCCACACGCTATCAAAGAAAAAGGTCGTTGGAGACTGTCTCGCATGGTGAAGCAAAACCGGAGCCAGTCAGTGGCTCAGTTGACAGCCCAGTACAATGCAGGACCAAGTAGAATAGTATCGCAGCCCACTGTTCAGCGGACACTGTGATATGGGGCTTCGTAGCAAACTTCCAACTCGTGTGCCTTTGCTGACCAAGCGTCATCGCCAACTGCGCCTGCGCTGGTCCTGAGGACATAGTGACTGGTCCATGGAACAGTGGGAGAGAGTGCCTGGTCAGATGAATCACGAATTTTCATTCATCACGCCGATGGCCATGTAAGGATACGCCGTCTTCCAGGCGAACAGTTGCTTCCTCAATGTACAGTAGGTCATACACAGGCTGGTGGTGGTGGTGGTATTATGCTTTGGGGGACGGTCTCTTTGGCGTCTCAGGGACCTGTGGTTGTGGTAGAACAAACATGAATGATACAGGGTATCTGAACACCATTGCGGACCAGTGGCACCCTTACATGACCTCTGTTTTTACAGTTCGAAATTGAATCTTCCAACGGGACAACGCCTCGTGTTATAAGGCTAAAACTGTGTTGGAGTGTTTCCAGGAACATGATGCTGAATTCCAGTTAATGTTGTGGTCGCCTAACTCACCGAATCTCAATCAGATAGAATACATTTAGGATGTCATGGGATGGCAGCTCAGAGTTCAAAGACCACCAATTCGCAATATCTCGGATTTGCGTGACCGTTGCTTAAACATCTGGTACAATCTGTCTCCGGCCATCTACCAAGGACTTATGTCATCCATGACAATGTGGGTTGAAGCTGTGTTGCACGCTAAAGGTGGGCCATCTTGTTATTGAAAGGTGGTCATAATAGTTTGGCCC
The DNA here is from genome assembly GCA_019973975.1 of Trichonephila clavata. NCBI lineage: Eukaryota > Metazoa > Arthropoda > Arachnida > Araneae > Nephilidae > Trichonephila > Trichonephila clavata. Next base: position 1,840 of record BMAO01019658.1, on the reverse strand, counting down.
TTGAGTGTATTTGGAATCGAAAACCTTTGTTAAACACAGCGTAAGTTAAATTATTTTTTATTACACAGTCATTCTATATAACTTAATAATTTTCGAACAGCATATAGCAGTGTTCCATGAATGTATATTTAAAATTATAAATTTTATTCAGAGAAAAAGACCTGCTATAATCTATTTAAAAGAATCCTTTTAGGCATATTTAAATCCCACTATTTTGTGAGAAATTTAGTTTCATATTGAAAATTTGTGGCAGGTTATTTTTATGTCGATTAGGTAGTAAAATTCATGTATGCATATCAAGAACAAATTTTTTAAGTAGAAAAATTTCAAGTTAACGTACTGTATTAATAATGTATGCTGTCACCCTGTGACAAAATCACGAAAAAATCATATTTATTAAACGTCTATAATAGCAAAATAAAATTGCTAAAAAAGTTCAATAGACTAAGTAAATTATTCTACACTCTTAAATCAATTTAACCCATGATAGCTATTCATAAACCTAATTTCAAGGACAACAACAACGAATCTCTTATTTGAAATTGAATTTTCTTTTTACAATTATAATAAAACCCGATTTCAATACTGATTTAATACGTTATGTTTCATATTGTTCTTCCCGTATTTTTTTGATCCGTATAAACTCGACACCAAAAATCTGACGCTCCATTACTAGAACCATTCAAAAGTCCATATCCTGCTTCTACTATAGACAACTTTTTGTGGAGCAGTTGAAAGTTAAATTCATCTTAATCAGTGGTCCTATCTCAGTATAGTATGGCGGTATCAGTAAATTGAGATTCTAATATTTCACAGTTGTACATTTATTTCAAAACTACGAAATTCATCGTCAGTGTATAATAGTTTGATTCTGTAACAATGTGTGTTAATTTTAGATAATGATGTAAGAACGATGACTTCACAATATATTATACTGTGTGTTATTTCCGCGGTAGAATTAAAATGAATGACAACTGTTTGCCCTATCGTATGTTACACAGAATTCTAATTTAGCTTTAACATTGTGAAATTCAACAACTCATGTTAGGTATAGAATGTTATTCAAATCTGTCATAGTTTGGGGTTTATGTTTGTGAATTGAAACTACCAGATTATTCTCATGTGACGGAATATGCTCTGGCATATTTTCTCTCTCTCTCTCTGAATTATTTGTTACTACGGTGCTAAGAAAATAATTCCAGTTAGAGAATTGTTACTAGGATTAGGGGAAATATCTGACAGAATAGAAGGAGAGTTATAACCATTATTCAGTTAGCTGATGATGAACTTATTAATGCCTGATGGAATGTTGAGATGAGGTTTAATAATAATAAATTAAAGCAGTACATTATTTTACATTATATCAGTTCTAAAATAATGCCAATAAGGACGATGTTACAGAATAAAAGAAGAAATTTTATGAATACCGTATTACAATAAATTGAAAACATGTCTTCCTTTCTATTAGATTATCTGTATACAAAATTTGTCTATGTGTATATCTAATTATTTTGATGACATGAAACATCCTTTGGGAAATAAGGTTTGTTTAATTTCGAATGCTGTCATGGGCATGTTTTCAATTTGTGTTTACATAAGTGAATAAAAATGAAATTGTTGCTCGAGTGTAATATTTAACTCTCAGATTTTATTTGTTTTTCTGTTGTTAATAAACTATTCAAATCCTACGAGTGATAACTAGTTTCCTATTTATGACAAAAGACACATAAGCGTTTAACAATAAGATAGTTCAAGCGTAGTTCAGTCGGATGCTTTTGTTCTTTAAGAGTATTATACTAATTATTTTTCTTCTCATTTATTTTTTGGATTACACTTCAAA
>BMAO01019657.1:0-75698 GCA_019973975.1 Trichonephila clavata | reverse complement strand
GTAAGTAGAATACTTTATATTTCCATCCATTCAAAATATAATTTTTTAATACTTGCTTTTTACTACCGCAATCCTACATATCCGGTATTACTTATAGACACGAGTAGGCAAACACATTTGTTTATTTAGTTAAAATTTAACGTATTTTTGAGTTTTGGTTTGAGAAAATCAATTTTAATGACTTTTCAGAAGCAGAAAGTAGTTGCGCACTAGCTCCGCAAGCTAATGAAATATTGTCTCATTTGTTATAATACAGTACTTGTTCTTTGCTATCTATTACAATCATACATATTTTTATTTTCAGAACAGTCTTCCTTTCCAAATTAGTGAAGTCTTATTTTGATGTTGAGCTAATACAACTTTTCAACAAGTCATATCACTACCCGAAGGCATTTTAATCATCATTAGAAAAAAAAGGTATTTTCTTTATTTTGGTAAATCTGAAGAGAGATAAGACTTGAAAGCTTTTTTCAAAGTTACAACATTGTATTTAAATACAGAGATTCAATATATTTAACATTATGATATTCTGCCTTGTGTACGCCCTACCATGATACGTAGTTAATTGTGTAAATATTTTTCAGTAAATTATAAAACTAATGAATATTTAATTCATTTTCATCATGAATTAATTATCTTAATAACCTATGACGTCCTTTTCACAAAATTGGTTACAAATTTAATTTTTGCGAAATGTTAAACTTTAGGCGTAAAATAGTAGTGCATTTGACACGAAAATGATATTGAATCTATACATATGTTTGTAATTTAAAATCATAATTAATTTTTGCCGCCTTTAAAGCAGTGCTTCACAAACTTTAATATTTTCGCACCAATTTCCGGTCTTAATTTTCATCGTCATCCTCTTACAATGACAATGTATTGAATTCATAATGATGTACTTGGTGCTAAGGCTAAAATACGACTTTAATTATAAACTGTACTAGTGATCAAGATAAGTATTAAATATTGTATACGACAAGCCCATGGGAGTCACAAGTAATTGCTAAACATGTTTTTAATTTAGTATTAATACATTACTTATCAAATACTTTGTGCAGCATTTATTATAAATAATAAATGTATTAAATATGTGTGAATGCACATTTTTATTGTGTAAGTATTTATATTGTTTTGTTTATTTCAGTAAATTATTAATGATTTTAAATATTTTATTTTTGACTTCTCGATATGTCACGTTTCTCAGATAAGGTTATCATGCCCTCTAAGAAAGGTGTGCCCAAAGATAGAGAAAAGCTGTGTTTATAAAGATATACTAATGAAGTTATGTTTTCTTTAGTGGTACAGAAGTTTCAAATTTTCTAATGTTAAAACTACTGGGATGGTTGAAAATATGGACAATTTTTGCACCTTACTTTAGACTGAAATATCAAAATATATACTTATATTTAAAATAATTTTTAAATCTAAAATTATTAAATTAATAGAACTAATCCTTTTGAGTTAAACATATGTAAATTTGTTTAAATATTTCCACACATTTGATACAAAAAAATTATCTTGCTTCGCATTAATTTTGAAAAAGAAACATAAATTTGAATTAATTAAAAAAAAAAATTGAAAAAAAACAACAATTACTAAGAAAGATACATATTCACTGTTCTTAGAACGAATAAATAAAGAGTTTAAAGAATAGGTTTGAATTTGCAATGTGGTTAGTCACGCTGACTGTTTGTGCCGAAGGGCCTAGGATCGATTCCGGGAGAAATCATGTATGTTTGTAAATGTATGCCTTCCCGGCGCATAGGGGTAACTCTAAAGTCCACTCGTGAAGTTGGTGAAAAGGAAATAGAAGTGAAAGGCCTCTGGAATTGAGCCAAACTATCCTGTTACCTGCATGGTGCTCAAAAATACGGTACAATCGCTGTACAACAAAACGCGTACAATCTAGCCATTTGTCATCATGAATTCCATTGGCCTCGATCTGGCATCGTCAGACAGGTGGTATTAGCAAATAGAACAACAAATCTGATTTGAAATATAATTTTATTTTCATTTAAATTGTCTTAAAATAAATAAATTTTATTTTGTATTTCTAATTAAATTGTGTATTTTGGAAAATTGATGTAATTTTTTTTTAACTCAAACAGATTTAAACTATAGCCAGTATTGTAAGCGAATTTATGTTATAAATAATAACTGAAGTAAAACAATCAAAGTGAGGGAACATTTACTTTGAACTGTTTAGTTTGGCGACAATCCTCGTAATTTTGAACCATTGTCAAGTGACTACGAAGACACCTGAGATGGCACCCCCATCTCTTAACGTTACCCCATACCTCAAAAACTGGATGGAATTTGAGCTCACGAGGGATTTAATGTGCATCGCTCCTCTACATCGCGGGTTTTCAGGGGTATTAGAATCGTACTTATGATACGACGGTCACGAAACCGTTATCTTGACCACGTTTGGAGTCACCACTGCCAATAAAACCATCTAAAGAAGAAATAGAAGACATTATCGTCAATCAAAATAATTGATATATTTTTTCCATGGAAAAATTGGGAGGCAAATTACACAGTGCATATTAATTAGACAAATGACTAAAAAATATTTTTTAATACGATAAGAACAATATATGTTGGTTTGGAAGCAGTCAAGAATATATGTACAGCTGAACAAGGGAAATCTTACATCCAGATGATATTGGGTAAAATGTCAAATACCCTACTTGTGTAATGATATGGGCATGGGTATTAGCAGATGTTGCATGACAGGTACAAATAATTAAATAAAGATGTAAATCTAGAATAAAGCTGCTATTTTCCATTAATGAAATCCAGTTCCCAATTATTTATATTGTAATTCTTTTTAAAATGTAACAAGTTTACCTATTCTTCGCGAATATAACATTTTAAATAGAACGTCTTGATTCATTTCGATGCGTGTTTCAATTATTTGAGAAAGAATAGCTTTCAAATTGTGTAGGTTTAACAGCATAACATTAATTATATCTTTAGCGTCAGACGTATGAAAAATGTGAAATAATCTCTCAAAGATAAACCAATAATTTTTACAACAATTTTAAAATTAATACATTTTACTGTGCATGTATATTGTATTTAAACACTAAGAAAAATATACTTTATACGTGCTTTAGACATTCATTCTTTAAAAGGAAAATAATTTATGTAAAGTATTTTAATTGCAACGATGAGTATTTATTTAAATATAATTATCATTATCAGTACATACATGAACTTCTTGTTTCCAAATAAATTATTTCCGTATCAATTACAAATTAAATCACATTCACATACTTGTGTAAATATTAAGATTTTATTTAATTTATGGAAACTAGTTTTCCCTCAGGAGTCTGGATAACTAATATCATATATGGGGAAAAGTAATTAAAACTAATTTCTTAGAAATAATTTTTTTAACAGAGAAATATAATCTAATTTAAAGTATTTCATGGTTTTAGTTATTTGTGAAGTGATCTTCAATCATCTTTTTTAATTAAAAACTTTTCACACAAAGTAAAAAGAAAGTGATTACATCTAATTTATGGGGATTCTAATTAAAATGGCATTAAAATGTATTTTCTAATTTAGGTTTTTACATGAGTTGTAAACTTGGGCACGTCCTCCACCTTCAGAAAGTTAATAAGGTACACCTATCAATTTCCTAAAAAATGAATGTTATAGTTTAATTTTCAACCTTTTAGAAAATGTTTTGATTACTTTAACATTTCTTTAATTATTATTTTAGCAACGAATACTTACGAAAGCTTTAATTAACATTGAGGAAAGCTATTAGTATTTGATTTATTGTTTTATTTGTTCACAGAAGAATTCATTAAATCTTTCTGATTCTCATTTATTTAATTTTTTAATACAGATTCTGGGAAAATAAAATTTTAGATTTACTAATTAAATCATATTTGCGAGTTGAGTAAAAATAAGAACTAAATTTAAATATAAGACTTTGTAAGGTTATATTGAATAGTTCATTGTATGTGGAAAACAGCCAGTAATTTCCAATAAATTATTATATTAAATTTTCAGAATAATTGTAATAAATAAGTCAAATATTTTATTGTGATATTCTTAGAATTCAAGTTCAGAGTATTTTCACTCCCTTTACTTGAAAAATTTTTGTGGAATATTTTATTGTGGAAAACATGGGAATAATTTTTTTTTAAAAAAAGTAAATGACATGTGATGCTTTCCTAAAATATATAAAATAAAGGCACACTACTTTCAGTCGATTTTTTTTTCTAATCAGACAAAGGTATCTTTGAATTCAGAGTATCAAATATGTAAAAAATATTTAAGTGTAAAATACTTTACCGTTTGTGGATACAAAATGGTTTTTACATTATATATTTTTTCACTTCATAAACACGAATACAAAATTTTTTAATCTAATCATAATGAATAACATCTATCCCACTTTGGAATTTGAAAAATACCAATAGCAAGATAATGATTTTCAGATGGATTGAATCTGAAAATCAGTCACTTTAAAATTCCAAATTTAATTTACTTTTCCGTTTGAAAATCACATTTGATTCTAAGTTAAAATTAGTGTTTGAAACTTTTGATTGTAGCAAGAATTCCTATAAAACTATTTTTTACCGCATACTTATCAATTATCTCCCTCTATCCAAACAATACAAGATAGAATGTTGACTCTTTAATGTGTGTTTATTTATTTTATAAATTGAAGCACTCCTTTGTTTTTAAAACATGTTTATTAGAAACAACACACAAATTATACAACAATGAGCTAAAACAATTATATAAAATATTAAATAAATCTAATGAACCTTGAAATATATGTGATGTAATAAATGTGATAAATATTAAATGAAAATTAAAAAATCAAAAAAATTAAAATTAGTTTTTTTTAGAACAATTAACTCTATTATCTACTCAATAAAGATTAAAATAGCGTAGGAAATCTTTTCCTATAACTATTGACTTGAGTAGCTGAAAAATAAATGGATTCTTATAGATATTTTGAGAATTTTCATAGGCGACTAAATTATTTGTGATAATTCTAAATGTTTCAAAAAATTCGCCATTGTATATATAAATATATATACATATACTAGCTGACCCGGCAAACGTTGTTTTGCTATATAAATTATTTCTAGACAATGTTTTGGTAGTCAAATAAAAATTAACTATCTCATTGTAAGTGTCTGGGGATGTTGTATATGACTGAAAGAGGAATGGAGCGCTGTGAACGATGACGGCCTATAAAGGTAACAAAACTCCAAACATATAGTTTTTTGAATTCTTCGTACTTTTATTATTTTAACTATAATAAATTTCAAATTACATCTCTATCACAAATTGTGACAATTAAAAAATAACTTTATCAGTCTCTTAGTGTAATGGAGTGTACGATATTTTTTGGGGTCCATCTCTAGCCAACACAAACAAACTAGATGGTTTACCCACGCGAGAACATACAACGTATTTAATTGTCCGTGTGAAAAACACAGTGTGCTCAAATCTTAGCCACAAACAGACATCGTTTGGCCTTGAGACTTATTTATTGTCATTGCAAATGCCAATCTAATTCGAAGTTGAATCTGTTTGAATTCAATTGGCACATCTGTGGGAATAATAAGGATTCGTGGTAGTAATATATGTTCCCTTTGGAACTTGCCATTCAAAATGCTTGCCTCGATAAAGTTTTTTATCAATTTTTAATGACTAATAGCGTACAATTACACGGACGTGGCGGGTTCAAATAACGACGCAAAATAACCGGAGATCCAACCTTCAGCTGTAAATGGTACGGTGGCATGCCTGGTAAATCCAATAAGTTCAAAAACTCTGCTGGAAAATTTGCAGCTTCGTTGGTATCGCAAACTGTATCGCTAGATTTGTATGACATCAAGTCCCCTGGAATCAACTGTTGTACCTTGAAATTCAAATCGTTGACATCCACATTTTTTGATGCCAACATTGCTCTTTCTGCCGGCCACTCATGATTCAAATATTGCATGTGTATATCGGGAAATATCTGGTCAATGAGAGCATTTTGCGAGTTAATGATTGAGCAGAAATCGGTCGGCAATTTTATGCATCTAGTGATTTCATGTACAGCCACTTTTCAATCACCGATATCTAATAGTTGTTTTAAGAATGTTTCAGCGGATGGATCTTGAAGCATTTGAACGCGTATATTTACTTTCAGTACTGTACTTTTTCAACATTACGCCACATTTGAGTTGATTTCAAGCAAGCGTTGATCTCATTAGCGCATGTTGAACTTCGATTGACGTGACAATGGTTCAGGTGGTGTTTCAAGTTCTGGTAGTTGCACTTTTCCTGACGCGCAACACATCCCGGCTGGCTCATTTTTTAATTTACGTGCATTACAATACGGATACATTCCTTGTCCATTGCACAAACTTACACACTCGAATGAACGTAATATTTAACATCGGGCTCATACTCGAATGCTAGACGACGGAATGAATCGGATGTAAATGCTCGATGTATTTGTTGGCGTTGTTGGTCATTTGCTCTGCGTGTGTCAAATAAGAATCGACATGATTATCTTTGTTCTAATCGTCTATGTTGATTGTGTTCAACTCGTGCCTCTTGTGATTTGCGATTCACATAACTGCGCCGTGTTCACACACACATATTCATTATCCTGTTGCATTTGTTCGCCTGTTCTTTCAGCTCTTATATTTAGCATGGCTGTAGATTTAGTCGTTCGAAGGCCCAAATCAGACCCTTTGGGTCTGGCTGTCACGGTTCACTGTACAAAGCACACAAATAGATCAAATTGAAATACTTAATACTAGAAAACAATATACTGATAATGTATCTGTTCTTTTATTATTTTACCTATACTTTTCACAATTATAAAATACGTATATATTTATCTTTTAATTGAAAATGATTCCTGAAAATTTTGCGAGCAATGAGTATTACAGTTTAATTAACTGTCATTTAATAGTAAATAAACTAATAAAAAATAAATAAGAACTCATAAATGTCTGAAAATATTCAGAAATGGTTTATATAGGTAACACAATAGTTGTTGTTAGCGGGAGCTGGGGACACATTTCGAAAACTATTGATTTATTTGAGATCATTTAATTAACTGAACGTGAGAACTATATTGAGCAAAATGGCAATAACTGATCTCGTGTCATTTATTTGAAATATTGATAACAAAGTAAAAGCGATTAAATTTTTCGCAAATATAATTGTTATTTTTGTTTTATAAACGGTGCATGTATGAATTTTTGAAGAAAAGATATGTACAAAAAATAATATAAAAAAAAGACTTTTCACTCGCCAAATTTGGTGATTTTTGACTTGTTATAGACACCCCTTTTGCTAGTGTAACCCATGGGCAGTGTGATTTGGACGGTGAAACCGATTTTCGACGCCAAGTGAAATAAATGGCGAAATAAAAAAAACACAGGTTAAGAAAATTGCGCATTTTAAGGTTTTTAATTAAAGTTTTTTTCAACTAATTGCAATATCGGAATAAAAAATAGTTTACGTTCTATTCTCCGACCTACTGAATATACGCACAAAATTTCGTAAGAATTGGTCAAGCCGTTTAGGAGGAGTTTGGTTATAAACACTGTGACAGGAGAAATTTATATTATATATATATATACACTGATGTGCAAAAATTAAGGACGAGACGGTTTTTTCAATATAACTTTGTACAAAAGCATTCCAAATCAACACATTTAATACCGTAAGATCCCCAATACGTAAGGACATGAGTAATGTAAGCAACACTTACTAAAAGAGAAATCAGAGGGATAAAAAGAAGCTTTATTGAAAAAGTAGCATGGAGCGCAATGCGACTGAAGGCCGAAACATCCCTGTGATGGGTGTCCAGCAAGAAATATCCGGTCTTTAGTAGGGGATATGATCTCCCCTGACTGTTAGGCAGGTTTCACAGCGTCTGCCCATGCTGAGAATGAGGGTGTCAATGAGTTGTTGAGGCATTGCTGCCCATTCGTCTTGCAGCGCCAATCGAAGCTCCGGAATCGTTACTGGTGGTAAGGTGCGAGCTGCCAAGCGTCTGCCTAGAAAATCCCATACATGCTCGATGGGAATGAGATCCGGAGATCGTGCCGGCCAATCCATACTTTCAATATCATCACTCTCTAACAGCTGTTCGGCAGCTACTGTGCGATGACATGGTGCATTGTCGTCCATGAAAAGGAACTGCGGACCCATAGCGCCTCTAAAAAGACGCACATATGGAAGAAGAATCTCGTTACAATAACGGGTCCCGTTGACTGAACCTGCGTCGAAGATGTGAAGGTCTGTACGACTACCAAGCATGATGCCTCCCCAAACGAGAACACCGCCACCTCCATACCTGTCCCTTGCAATGATGTTCGAGGGATGATTGCGGCTTCCCCGCTCTCTCCAGATGAGTATGCGATGAGAATCGCTACTCAGACTGAATCTGCTCTCATCTGTAAAGAGTACTCGTCCCCATTAATTGTCTCTCCAATTCCGGTGTTCCCGGCACCACAGAGAACTCCTTCTCCGATGGGCAGGCGTTAGAGGTACACACCTTACAGGGCGTCGTGCAAACAGACCACCACCGTGCAGTCTTCTGGCCACGGTAAAACGCGATATCGGTCGTCCATTCGCCTGTGTCATGTGTCTAGCGATTTCTCCCGCTGTCTGCCGCCTGTTTCTTCTGGCCTGTAAGGCAATATACTGGTCATCTGCGGGTGTGGTTCCTCGTGGACGACCACTACTGAACCCCCGGATAGCTGTTCCTGTAGTTTGAAATTGTCTCCAAAGTCGTGAAACGATGCTGTGAGCAGTTCCGAAACTCTAAAGCCACACTTGTCACACTGCGAACTTCCTCCAACTTCCCAATGATTCGACCTCGGGTAAAAGCATTCAGATGTCGTCTAACAGATTGATTATTCGCCATTTCTCGCTGAGGCAGCAACTCGGTGTGATTTTAACTGCTATACGGTGTGCAATCTCTTTGCCAGAAATACTAATCTTACACCGACAACATGCTTTACTACTCAGACACTCCCCCATTACGTCTACCTGCATATCTGCGCATGTGCTACCGTACATCACCTCACTTAATCTCCTGATTGGTCTTTCTGTCCGCTCTGCCTCTTCGTTCAGCTGATATGCTAATTTTTCGACTTCGTCCTTAATTTTTGCACACCAGTGTATATATATATATATATACCTGTGTGTTGAATGTGTATTACAGATAAAGATAATTTGTTTTTAAATGCCAGACAGTGTATGCTGCTTAGGAGATTTTACAGTGATAGAAGAATGGCCCAGATTAAATTAATGGTATTTATAAAAGTGTTTTATTTTCAAATACTGAAGTATTTTAAATTTCTTTTAAAGCAATGTTGATTTTTTTCGACTCTAAATCTTTTCTAAATACATATAATTTTTAACCGCAAGAAAATGCGATTACTTCTCACAGCAATCAGAGAAAAATACTTTTTATGTTATTTTAAACACAAACATTCTATATAATTCATTAATTCTACTTAAAATTTTGAATTATAGTGCATTTCACTTATGTTGAAATTGGTTTTGTTGTTCTTTAGAAATATGCATTTCTTTTCTAATCATGAAAATATATAATAGAATAATTGGATAACGCATTTTGCAAGCAAATGGAGGATTAAAGATAGTATTAAGTTCAAGCAAACGTATTTGGAAATAACTTTATTCACATTGTTGTTCCTAATCGTGGTATATCTACCTTGTACTATCCCCATGCTCTGAAACCAGTTCATTTGGGGGAAGTATGTAACCCCAAGAAAGCACGTCCTCAGGTGGTGGTTAGGGGAATACCTCCATTGGTTTACCCAATGGGTGGTAGGAGGGAAATAAAATACCCCCGTCTACCAACAGGCATAAGTCCAACCTCTCGAGGCACTGGCAATCCCATCTTCCATGAATTGTGCAATATTGGCTAGTCTTAAAGCTACCGCATCTGGGACAGTCGACGCGACAAGACCTGCAGTCCTGGGCCATGTCGAGAAATCAGCTATGAGGGCAGTAAACTTACAACAACTTAACATTAACTGCCCTCAGAGAAAGGTGGACGAACTTTCTGACATTGTATATACCAATAATAGCCATGTCGCATGTCTTCATGAAACAAAATTGGGCTCAAATGTGTGCCTCAAAATAAAGGGGTACGCAACCATCAGAAAGGATGATCAGTGGAGGAGGGCTTGATTTCCTAATTAAGGCACCAAAAATGAAGTACACAGAAGTAGTTTATTCTCCTATATATCTAACTGACAGCAGCAAGGAAGCTCAAACAATTAATATTCTTCTCCTAAAGCACACAATTACAGTGGTAAATGTCTATCACCCAGGTGCCTCACCAATTGATACCGACCTGGAACATGACCTTGCTTCGTTGAAGGCTAAGGTGAAAGTATTACTATGGGACCTTAACAAAGTAAGCCCCTCCTGGGGCTACTCATCGCTTGATTCAAAAGTAATTCAATTTGAATACCTTATTGTCTATCTAAATTTAACCATTCTTAACACAAGAGAAAATACCTACGTTTACAGATAAAATGGCACAGCGTTTGCTCTTGATATCACTACCATTAGCATCCCATCAGTAGAAAAACACACTGGAAAAAAAGGCTTGATTCTGCCATCAATAGCCACTATCCAATTTTTACAACCTTCTCAGTGGACCAAGTACCTCCCAGCAATCTAAGCGTTCTTGGAACTTTCGCAAAGCAAACTGGTTTGGGTTTACCCAGAAACAAGAGGATATTTGCTCTGATTCAACGGATCATGACAACTTGGATGAACTTCTCTCCCTCTTCACCAACCGGATTCAAGATGCAGCAGGGCATCATATTCCCCGAGGAAAGAGAAGGAATAATTGAATTCGGTTTTAGAGGGATAATAACATCAAAGAATTTATTCATGAGAGAGATCAACTTGCTAAAGAGCTCCAGAAAAACAACTGTGAGCACTTAATACATAAACTCATTGAAGCAAGTCATTATTCCCATCCTCAAGCCAGGAAAAGCTACTACCAACGACAGACATTATCAACCCATTTTACTAACTTGCATCCTCGGCAAACTCATGGAGCGCATTATACACACAGTGGATTATACAGAACAATGGATTATAAAGAACAGTGAATTATAAAGAACAATGTTTTGCATTTTTATCAAACTGCATACAGAGCCAAGCACAATGCCATCGACCATTTCATTTTACTTTGCCAGTCCATGATCGACGGTTTCCAAGAAACGCCGCATGAGAAATCAACTGTGCTATTCCTAGATCTCTTTGTTGGTTTCGACAGAGTATGGGGGCATAAATTGATTAACATCATTCATGCAACTGGCATATCATCAAACACTCTGATCTGGATAAATGATTTCCTTCGTAAAAGATGCTTTAAAGTCAAAGTAAATGACTCCTCAGCAAGCACTCACTAAACGAAAGCAGGAGTTCCCCAGTGATCTGTGCTTACCACACTTCTTTTCTTCCTTTGTACCCACTCCTTTACTTCAACCTTTGTAAGCGGTTTCGTGACGTGATATTTTCACAAGGGCCAGGTCTTCAGCATCTGACAAATAATTACGTTCACAGATATTTGAATGATAACCTGTTAGGAGCAAAATCCATATAAATACACGTATTTTGTCAGCAGTTGTCAAGAAATCGTGTTCATTTCTTACATCTGCTACAGATCGCACAATTTCTTTTACAATGAGATTGTAAACTTCACAGGAATAAAGCTGCTGATAAAGCTATGTTGGAGTTTTATCTTTTAATGCAATTTCCATTTGTGCTAAAGAAAGTCAATTGCAGCTGATTCAACCTGTGTTTTGCCATTTTGTGAAATGGGGTGATTTTTTTTTTGATCCAATATACTGATATATTTTAGTTTTTTTTCCTTCTGTTCTTTGTTGTCGAAATCCTAACCATTGACTCAGGTTGAAAACTATCTCAAGTTATAATCTCCACAGACCTAGAAACATCGTTTACAATTATCTCATTTGTATTTACTTCTCTCTCATTCAATTTATTTTCACCGGCTAGCTCAGTGGCATCTGGCGATAGCAATATCAAAATCACTCTTATCTGAAACAACACCATTTAATAATTCTAAAGCTTGCTCTAACTTCAGAAATCTTTGCACTGAAAAAAGTAAGCAGGATTGTAACGCTAGAACGAATATTATTATTTTTTTCCTCTTCGTTATAAAGAGAGAAAGAGCGTATCAATAGTGTGTGCATGCCTATCATCCTACGGTAGTGCTTCTAAAACTTTTAATATTCGCGATAATAATCAATCACCCCTCCATACAAATAACAATGCATTGAACGCAAGAAGACTATATTTTTGTGTTAAAAATGCCTTCTTAAGTAAAACTGACGTATATATACCTCTCGGTCAGCCGGTGCGACAAATGCCCCGGACGTAAAAAACATATTTTCCAAGTACGAACTTTTATGTGCACTGTTATTCATAAAATTATTCCGAAGGCTTTGGAATGCAATAAAAGGACCTTGACAGTGCTTGCGAAGAACTTTCTTTTATTCCTCTCCCCCCCCTCCGATGCATTGCGCGCACCTATGTGGAAACTTAAGGCATTGTGGAGTGAAACGCGTAATGTTTAATCAGTAGTAAAGGGATTATTTATATGAACCGAACAAATTATCAAGAAAAGTGTTAATTTTTGTATATAATTTATATATGACAAGCCCATGAGGTCACTGATGATTATTAAACTTGTTCTTAATTTAGTATTGTTAAATTAATTATAAAATACTATGTGCACTACTGATATATTTGTAAGTATATTATATCAGTGAAAATGAAATTTTATTTTATTATGTCAAGTGTATTTTGTTTGTTTACTTTCAGTAAATTAATAATTTTTTAAAGTTATCTTTTGTTTCCGACTTTTTAATGTGCTCGCGCCACCCTCGTAGACATATCACACCATGTAAAGGGGGTGCGCCCCACAGTTTGAGAAACGTTGTCTTACTATCCTATTTAAAGGATAGTGAAGAATAATTTGCTATAAGACTCATCTAAGAAAAATGTCCCTCTAATTATCTACCGGGATCATAACGAAAGGATACAATAACATAAAAATGCCTCGCCAATTTGCCAAAGTAAACTGTAAAATTAATCTGCAAATCCAAAGGGGTGATACAAACTGCACCCACAAATGCGATGAACAAGCAAAATGCCCTGAGGAAGCAGAAGGGGTGAGACACATAACTCACATTGGCAGAAGCTAATATTTATCCCTACATGTTCCAACAGTCAAAATGTTTGCAACATACAAACAATGATTTTCACAAGATATTTTTAGCACTCTTTTAATCACTGATGCTACCCTTTGAAAAACTTACGGGGATGGGGTAACCATTCGTTTCCCAGACGGCATGAGTTTTGGCATGCTTAACGCTTTAACGTTCATTGGTTTCACACCGAAACCACACATTTAACATTTTTAAAAAATTAAAATTAATTTTTTTATCCCAATAAGAGCTTTTTTTGAAATTTTGTTCTTTTTCCTAGGGATAGAAGACATCATTACGACTATACTTAACGATTGAGACCTACTAAACAGAAAAATATTGACTTTTCTTAAAATTTGGTAAATTCCATTAACTTTAAAAAATATTTAAAAAAAATAGTTATTTTAAATTATAGCACGAGGTCTTACAATGCTTCTTTTAAATTATTAATTACAACTTTCTATCATTTTGATAAGTAAACAAAAGAGTAGAAAAATGAAATTAAAATTTATGATTTCATAGCTAAACCAAACTCCTGTAAGGGACTTTAAACTCCAGGTGCGGGTCACATTCTCACCCCTCGCCACTTCTCATTTTCCAAGCCATGTATTTGCGCCCTACTCCCCGAAATCAATCGCACTCCATTATTGATGTGTGTGAACTATTGTTCAGCACTTCTGCTCTCTTTCCAGCATCTAGAAGCTAAGTGAAAGCTGTCAGATTTTCACTGAGTTTGCTTTTGTGGCTATCCTTGCCACCAGTATACTTTATTCAAATTGGCTTTGTCAATAGGATAGGGGGTACCAACACAAATGGGCTGTAACTCGTAGATTACTTCCTATGGACACCTATAGACTAATAGGTGTCTGTAAATCATGAAGAAAGTAAGTAGTAGCCTCTTCAAAACATTCTCCAAGACAGTTCGCACGTGTTATGCTCCCGGCGTAAGGGGTGAACCACGGGTGTCTTTAATGGAGATTCAATGTCCTATTTGGTCAACTGACCCTCCATACTTCAATCGTGACATGTATACATAATGAGTTCTGCTGAATAGCCGACGTTACAATATTTTAGGGGTGGGACGTCAGAGACAGATGCTCCTTAGGCATTTTGTATTTGAGCTGTTCTAAGAAAAGACAGAAATATCAATCTAGCGTTTTCTTCCTATTCATAGTATTGGTGATAAGATATTTAAGTATTTCTTTGTGTAATTTCTGGCAATTTTTTTTAAATGTCAAGAAAAAGATTATCAATTCCAGAAGCTCTGGAAGAATTTCACAACTTACACTCTGATATTGAAACCGATGAATTATCACTCAGTGATGCAGATGATATTATGTCTGAAAAGTCATCTTTAAGTGAAAATACCGATATTGATGAGGAAATAGATGACAATAAGTGTACTAGTACTATACCGTATATCTAAAGTTACTTGGAAAAATAAAACCTCTGTAAAAATCCCACATTAGTGGACCCTCAAATGAAACAACATCCCTTCAAGATCCTTCACCGATTTAAATTTTTTAACATTATTTTCCATCAGTTTTATAGAAACAATTTGCATCAAACGAATTTATATGCTACAAAAAAGGAATTGCATTCACTCCTGTTACTGTACAGGATATAATGTTTTTTTTTTACATAAATATAGTGATGGGAATAAAAAGATTGCTCAGCTAAAGACATTTTTAGTCAACAAATGAAATTTTACATGATGCGTTTGTTTCAAGATTGATGTCAGTGAGAAAATTCATTTGGATTTTAGGGAACCTTCATTTGAATGATAACAACTCAGTAGTGCCCACAAACATTTTTCAAGAAGGGTGTCCATGGTCGAAAGTCCTCCAACCCGTATCATACCTCAAGACAACACCAATTGATTTTGTTCACAAAAAACAGTATAAAATAAATTATTGAATTAATAACTAGCATTAATTACTAAAATAAATTGGTAATTACAAGTACTTAATTAAATTTTACGTTATATATATGTATAGGATTATCATAAATCGAAAAAGCCTCAAGGGCTTTGGGGGGTCCGGACCCCTAGGACACAAACTCTGTGTCCATAATATATTTAAATATTTTCTCTTTATAATTTTCGATGGAAAATTAAGATGTATTAGCAATTTTTTATTAAGGAGTATAAATTATTTTCAGTATGTAATGTACAATAAATGTAGCTTTGTGTTCAAATTTGTATTAAAATTATAAAAATGTAGAAATTTTTTTAAAAAATAATGGAAACTTTTAAAATTATTTTTTTAAAATTAATTTTCAAAAAAAAAATAAAGTTTATTAAAATATCAGATTCTTTTTCTGAATAATCTTTTGGATTGGTTAGTTTGAATAGGAAAAATAGACCGTTACTGTTCACTGGTTTCACTGTGAAACCATAAATTTCTCGAAATAGAAAAATGCTAATTTTTTTCTTCGTATTTATGATATTTATGATTATCAGCATGTGTAATAGTCATTTCTGAAATTATTTTGTTAATTTTTCAAATGGAATATATATTGAACAATAAAGGGTTAAAACATAATTTAAAAGTTAATAACATAAAATTTATACTACCTGCAGATGGTTTCATGGCACCCAATCTTCACGTAAGCAAGAAATCAAAATTTATTTATTTTTAAAGCAAGCTTTAAACATATCAACATGACACTCTAGAACAGGATAAACAAAATTTGTGTGTTATTCTACGCCACTTACATGTGCAAAAATCACAAATTTTCCTCTTTCTTTTGTTTCAGATTTTTCAGGTGGGTCAATGTTCGGCTCCAATTTCAAAAGTTCACAAATAACATCCCTTGTTGATCGGGGCAAAGTTGCTACATTTAGATGTTTTTCCATCCATTGCGCAAGGAGAGCTTCACTTAGCTTTATCGTAAATTTTCTTCTAGATAATGCTTTTTCAGAATTTGCGAGCCATATTATGCACATATATAACATGTGTATTTACTAAACTGATATTTATTATGCCATGAAATACGCCAAGAGGCTATCGACGTTTATTCTACTGCGTGGCATGTTAAATATCTGATCTAATGTGTCTAAGGCTTCTTTTGTTGCATTGTAAAATTAAATTATTTCCAGTTTTTCACTTTCTTCATTTATGTTCGATTTTTCGTGGAACGTAGATAAAAGAACACATGTGTTTTGCTTTGTTTTATACGATAAAATAGTTTTATCTTGGTCAAAACAAAACATAGAAGTTCCTACACTTCGAGATCGCAATTCTAAGAGTTCAGGAGGAATTTCTCGTTTATTTTCCTCAATAGTTGCAACAACTGTGAAATTCAGTGCAATCTTCAGAAGTTTGTCAGCTTTCCAATTCATCCTCAGAAATAAAATTTTCATCATCACTCAACTATTTTAATAATCCATTGATAGCCCCAAAAGCTTTCTCTGCGAAAACGTTTTGACATCGTCTCGACAACGCAGAAAAAGACAGCTTCTCTCAATTCCGAACGTTACTGCCAGCCATTCGTCTCTCAGACGAAAATTTTTCTAAAAATACAACATGCAAAAATATTTTGAGAAAAAGAAATATCCGTATCTGTAGTAACCAAGGTCATATGAAGATACTGAGCAGAACATTGCATTTCCTGCTTTTGTATGAATATTACAAGGTTATTTGTTATAGACGTAGTCTGCTAGACGAATGGGTAGCATTCTAAGGTTAAACAGGGCAGTGGGATAAAAATGGCTGATTATACTAAAATATGGTACTACAATGTGTTTACTGCAAGGGATATCAAACTCAAAGGGTAACTGGGACCAAACAAACAAGGTTTAACTTAAGATATACCACAAAAAATGATCAAACTTTACAGAGAAGCAGTTTTATTTCGTGTAATACATTACAATAAACATATATAAAAGAATAAGGATAATTTAATTTTTGCTTCTTGAATCTTGACATCTCTTCTCTACTACTTTCTTTCCTATATTTCGGGATTATTTTTTTCTTCGGTTTGTTATTTTTTATACAGTGAAATACGTTTAAACGCAGATGATTAAGACGAAATATCAGTTAACAAAAATAATACATTATATCAACAAACTGATATATATTTTCATGTTGTGTTTTCTTCTTACATGAAACAAAAATTACTTAACACGAAAAGTTTTCCCATCTATAAGAATGTACAAAATACGGTGAACTGCAGACACTTAAAGAAATGTTTCAGAAAGTTTCTATTATTGCTCTCTCCTACTGTATGATCTGAATAATTCGTTGCAGTTGATGGTAATGTGTGCACAGTCCCTATTAAGGTATAAAAGATTTTGATGTTTGTTCAAAGCAAAAAAAAAATATCCCTGATGCAGATTCAGGTGATACAGATGAAATGAATAATGTAGCATAAGTTCAAAGTCATCGGAAATGGGGATCATCATGAAAAGTATGCGCAGTTATCTAAACTCACATTTCTATGGAGAAAAGGACAAAAAATGACATTCATAGAACACTTTGACGCTAAAAAAGACAATGCAAAAAAAAAACACAAAAAAATCAGATTATTTTCCAAAAACTCAATATAAACGCTTTGTTTTATATAAAAAAATCTCTTCAAAACTTTTGTATTAAATTTCATTAAGTTCCTGTAAATATTTTTATTTCATAAAAAGTGAACTTGAATGGCAAATATTTAAATCACTCACATTACGCACGCACACAAAAATCCTTGTGTCAAGAGGCTATGAAGAAATTCCCATGGGGATAAAGTTATACATTCGGTAAAAGCCCACGCTACGCCGGGCTAGACAATAGAAGACGAAACCTGTCCGACTGGGCTAAAAAGAAATTTTGAAAAAGGGAATTTTAATGGCATATTATGATAGAAATCATACCGAATGTATACCTTGTGCTGATATTGAGAAGGGAAGAAAAATTTGTAACTTGATAAATCACACGTGCAACCCCGGGCCAACAAGCTAGTCTGTTCTTAAAAAAAAAGTTCTTTAATACATTTAATTTTGTTGAATATATGTTATTTTACTATTAATTTTTTTTGCAATATCCTTTAACACGAGAGAATATTTCAATTCCTCCAGTTTCGTGTTAATCATTTTCACTGTACATTATTATGTGCGATATACTGGCCGACCTCTAATTTGACATTCCTGGTTTACTGTAAGGTAGTTTGGTGCATCTTATATATATCCAGTTTCTTCTGCAATTATTGAATTCAGATGATTTGTATTTGAAGCCTAATTACAAAATCACCTGAGGGATGGCTTTTAAATACATCATTTCCAGTAGCATTCACCCTCTTCGAAATGTTATTTCTCATTGCAACCTGAGAATGTTTTGTCCATTCTATTTTCGTAAGAAATAATGGTAAAGCTTCGAAGTTATATAAACTATTCTTTAAAACAAAAATTGGCGTTGAAATCAATCTTAGTTAAGTAACTATGAAAACTCGAAACATGATGAAGAAATGATTTTAGTAATGATAATTGAAATCAATAACACTTTCACACTGAAAGATTTGATTGTGCTCCAAAATATTTTCCATTTATTCAATTTTAGAGTAGAAAAATGCTTTAAAAGGAAACCGAAACCAAAACCGAAGTTCAGAAAACTTCCAAAGTCTTAAAAATCTATTTGTTATTAGATATCGAATTTAATGGTACGCTTTGCAATGATATAGGTAACAAAAAATGCTACACACACACACACACACACACACACACACATATATATATATTCGGTTTTTTAAAATTTGTATTAGGACACTTATATAGTACACATTAAAATTATTTATATAATTCAATATTCTAACATTTCAAATTTAGCATAGTTCTATGTAAATGCCAACGTAAGATGAAACATGTGTGTGTGTGAATTTGAATAAAAATATAAATATATTGTTTTTATGTCAAAAAATTAAATAAATTTCGTTTTTCAAGTGTATTAAACATAAAAGTTCCGTTTATAAGACTAATTGGTGAAAAACAAATTAAAAGAATGGAGCATCAAATAAAATTATAAGAAATAGTATGAAGAAAAATAAACGTATACGTCAGTTATTTTCTCCGCATTTATTAAAATTATTTTTATTTTTAAGAAATATTCAAATAAATAAATTTATATTTAATTATATACGTCCATCAGCTATTTCATTTTCAAAAATAAAGCAAAATTCAAATTCACTCTTTAAGGGATTTTTACTCTTTTTAATTACATACAACATTTTATGAAGTAATATTTTGGAAGAAAATATGAAATGATGAAATTTAAAACAAAAGTATCAAGTTAATCAATTTTTCTCCAACCCATCACGATGCTTTTGAAATATAAAAGAATATTTTTCAAACAGCTTAAGGTTACAATATGCGTCTGAATAATACTTTCCAATCATTTATAAAGCTTATTCTTCCATGAAAATTTCCTCAATTCAGGGCCTTTTTGTCCTGAAGTTAGAGAATATAAACATTTTCATTATTAATTTTTCATTATGCGACGCTGGCTGATCCACACATCCTTGCATTTCTTCCCTTTCTCCCTCAAGTACCAATTTGATTTATCATCGTTGACTTCCATTCCCGTTGATTTCAAAGGTTATATTTGAGTCATCCATCAGAAGGATACACTTCGTGATCACAGTTCGATTCCATTTGGCATTTTTATTACACCGCTGTTGATTCCGTGTTATAAAAACAATATGCTTTGCTGTGTTCAGTGTCGTAAATTGTAACCCTTTTACAATCAACGTCTGCATTAAACGAACCTTCTGTTCCATTTCATCCAACAGCAAAATAATTTATTTTCCTTCATGTCTCTGATAATATTTTTATCGTCATTGAGAGCAAAAAAATCTATTGATTATGACACGAGTCTAGTTTTAAGAGAAATGGGGTTTCGGATGACTTATCTTGAGTCTTCAACGAGCAAACTATCAGTTAAAGAGATTAAAGTCATCAATCAAAACAGTTAAGGAGTCTTTAATACCATTTTTCATTTCTGAAATGTGGTGGACGATAAAACACAAGTCCATGTAAGTATTCTGAAAATATGATTAAGTAGAGTGATAATGGGTTTATCATAAAGAAGGAGTTATGTACTAATAAATGTAATGAATGTTGAATTTAAAAACAATAAATATGTTTTCCTTATATTAAAGGAACTGAGAAGAATTGGCCGAACACTTAAATGTCAAATTTCCTAATTATATTGTTTGAATGTATAAGGAATTGAAAAACAAGATTTGTGTTGGTAGTAGTCATAAATAATGAAATAATTTAATTTTATAGATATGAATAATTTATCCGTAAATTCCTAATAAAGCAAGTACCTACTCTATAAAAACTGTACACTTTGGGATGTATTTCATTGTATATATTTTCAAATGAAACATATTATTTTAATTGTGTCATAGATAGAATAAATTTATTAAAATGTATGTTATTTAAATTGTGTAAAAAACATTAAGGGTAGGGTTTGCAATCCTGTGTCATATTTACAATGCAGGGATTATATTATCAAAATTCCTGGATCCCGGATTAGGATTACACAATTTATTAAAAATACTTACATATTATCATAGTAGAAATTGAATAATAAAATTGAAAATTTAATTTAAAAATTGATTTAATATTGTTTTAATGAAACAAATAAAAAAATTAATTCCTTATAAAAAGCAATTAAAATAGTACTTAATGAAATTTTAAAAGGCATTTTTTATTTCTTGTGTTTCTGTAAATAAGTTTATAAAACAGCTGCCCTCCAGTGTTTCAATGTTGAACAGCTTTTATTTCTAATACAGTATAAAGAAAATGCACGCCCAGATTCTTTATTTGTAGATATTTTCGTCATTTAATAGGAGTATACTTTTTCAGGTAGTCACTACGTTCCTAAATTTCAAAAGAAGAGACATTTCTTTTGAATTTTGACAGGTTCCCAAATCTAATAGACAGCATTATGCATATACCCTTTGATAACTTTATTTAGTTCCTATGCTACAATTAATGGTTTTTTATATAAATTGATCCAGTAATTGAAATCAGAATGTGAATCAATTTCAAGTATTATCTCAATTGAAAGAGAAGATCCAGTTGCAAAAGTTGTTAGTAATGCTGTGGAGTTAAAGCCTGCCTTTCAATCGGGTCAACTAAAACTTGATCATTTAGTTCATGGAGGAACTGAGACAAAATCTATTCTTGTGATGTTGCTTACATCGTTGTGAAAGCATTGAAGTAAGCCACTTAAGCATTTTATGACATTCTACATTGAGTGCATATATACTATATATAGGCGTTATATTGCATATAGCACTTAAAGATACGCACAAAATTTCTACGTACATATTCCATAAACACAATATAAATTTTTAATAAATTAAATTCTTAGAAAATTTTTAAGGTAATTTTTTAATATAATTTAGAGAAAATTGACCAGATTTAGTTATGTAATCCCGATTTTCGGGAGGAAAACACCGGATCTCCGGTTTCTATGAATCTGATCCTGAGTTGAAACCCTGGTCAGATATCGTCCTGCACCTCTAAATGCCTGGTCCAAGTTCGCTGACATCAGACATTCTGAGGATGGGAGAAATGTCCATTTTCTGGCAACATTTGCGATGGAGAGAAAGTTACAGAAGAAAATACGATGAAACATCAAATTTCAAGGTTTAACATACACCTCTTCTGTCAAATACGTAATAAGGAAACTAACATTAGACGTATACAGTACAAAAAGTAAATAAGAGATACATTAAATGTAAATAATCAGATTCACAATATTTAAAAATCTCCATTTATAATTCAGTCAAAATTTAATCTCGATTATTATTTAATCCTTGCATTCAAGGATTTTAAAACTACCGGGTTCCTGGGGGTGCAAATCATAATCAAGGGCTTAAAAATTATTTAATTCGATTTAATATTCGTAATAAATTATAGCCATTTTAATTCAGTAATTAAACACACAAGCGTGATGTAATGAATATTTTATTGTATTAATTAAAATATTTCTAATCAGTGTTTAAAACTAGAAAAATTTAAATTCTTTTGAAGAAATCAAAATTTAATATTTTCATAAAAGTAGGTACCTTTTTGGTTTTAAACGTTTCGACAAGGTACACATTTAAAAGTTTTAATTTCAGTTATATACATTTCAGAATATACATATCTCTCTTTCTAACTATAGTAATATTTAAAATTTTAACATCATTACACACATGTATATATTACTAATGTTCATTGCAATTGCAACACCATGAAAGGTTCACTAGGAGAGTATGATACAAAAGAAAACTTTCTATAATGAAATAAGTTACTGTGACATGCAAATAATTAGCACGCAAGTACAATTGAGCTACGCTAAAGGGAGTAACGGCATTTTAAGCTGTGTATAAAATAACATTTGCCCAGCCGGTTTGCCAGTTTTTCATATGAAAATATCTTTGAAATGCTGATTGCATATAAAAAGATCTATTATGTGTCAGAAAATTTAACAAACGGCTAGCATTTCGTTTCAGGGATCAAAAGTGGCCGGATTATTGACTATGAAAAATGAAGTTTATCATTCCACAATTTAGTTTTTTTGCATTAGTCGGGCTATAACGACTGCCGTTCAAACATGGAATCGATGGTTTAGAAGAATAATACTGACGATGAATCAGCGTTTCCTTATATTTACTTCATTAACGCCAGACAGAATATCTATGATTATTATGTCGCCATTACAGCAAAGTGCAGCCACATCATAAAGTTTGGAGAGTGGAATTGGACTATTTTGCCGTATGACCAGTCTGTGCATGAAAAATGCAAAGATATTTGGATATCTACAAGATCACCACTATTGAGTCCTGTCTTGTCTTAATACCACTAATAAACGTGTTGAGATTGGTACACCCAATGAGACAAAACAGATGACAGGAATGGTTAATGTTGTAATTTTTGATATATCTTGATACTTTATACAGCATTATGATGGGCATGTCTAGAGGCGACAAAAGAATATGGATCAGACTGGCATTATATCTCTATATACTGAAGGGTATTACGGGTAACCACTAAAATGAAAAGCATACTGTTGGTAGGATTTCGTTTCTCAGATTTAACCTTTCTTAGATCTCGGTGCTGCATGTTCGAGGCTTTGGAGGAGTTAATTTCTTAGAAGATACTTTAAGAGCATTTATTTTACATCATCTCTTGACCAACATAGAAACATAGATTACTTTACTTTTGCTCTAGCCACCTCATTCCTTATTTCTCACACCAATTGAAAATATATCGGCATATGTTGTAGAGAGATTGAATCACAATCACTCTTCGGTTACCTCTATTGATGAAGCGTGGCATATATTTAAAGCAGCGTGAAACGACTTTCTCCTATTCTCTTATTCATCATAGCTTAAGTTAGTACTCAAGCAGGTTACATCCGTTGTAGCTGTCAATTGCCTAGTTATGTGTGCTAATTTCGGATCCGGTGTGGTTTTAAATTTTTATTTCAAACTTATGCCTAAGCAACTAGAATGCTTGCTGTATACGTCTGCATATAACACAGATTTTGGCAATATAATTGAAAATGTTTTGTAAATTGTATGATAATGTTTTCAGCAAAAATGGGTACATTATTTAATTTTCCTTTTTATATCGTAAGACTCTTATTTAGTTCTTGAACTTGCCTTCATGGAATAAAACCATCATTACCGAATTTGTTTTAAAATATAGATGGATATGTTTTATTTATACCCTTCATTTTTATCATGATATCATTATACTTATTGTTAAGGTTAAATCCACGTAAACAGTAATTGGACAACGTTTATTTTATTCTTTTTGCGACGTTTCTTCTTGAATGATAACCATTGTTCTTCATTGTTAAATAATAATTTTATTTATATTGCCATATTGATGACGCCAAAAATAGCTATTCCATATAACTACAAATTTAATTACTAATTTTGGTGGTAAAAATTATTTTCCAGTAACTTAATTTTAACTTATTAAAAATACTCATAAAGAATGAGAATATACTGATTTTTTATCTCAATTTTGAGAGTTATATTTTATTTCTTATGTAAATCAAAATTTTTTGCAAACATTCTTCAAATATTTCTGTTTTATAAAATAAATGTTTAAAGAAACATTTAAATGAATAAGAATGCAATAATAATTTATTTTAAAAAATATAGTACTATTGTAAATTGTTTTGAATTATTAGTCAAGAAATTAATTCATTGAAGTGATACATGTTTAGAATAAAATAAAATCAAGAATGTAAAATAATGACGATAAAAACAGAAAAAAAAAGTATCTTCGTAGTAATTCCTTGAGTTTCTTTTGTCTGTAGCTATTTTTAAAACTATTTTTTAGAACTGCTGTAGATATTTTGTTATGTATACTTAATAGAATAAAATGTCATCTTTCTAAAAATACTTTTTTTGTGTAACTGTCCAATGTGGTACTTTTCAATATTACTTTTTACTGTAGTACATGAGCAGTTATTTTTCATCAGATATATTAACCGCAACTTGACGTGTATATAAACTATTGAGTTATTTACAAACAACACCTATGATTATTGATTTATTATTATTTAAAAATTAATTTTAATTCTTTATTTCATTTATTAACCAATTTCAAAAAAAGTTTCAATCTCAACATGTTATGGATGCTTCTGTTTTATTTCAAAGAAATATGATTTATAATCAAAATATTGATTTCAATTTCTCTGTTTCTGTTTTATTAATCAGTACATACTAACGAACATTCTAGAATATATCCAGAGATAACAAAAACAGGTGCTTAAGAGCGCTACTCACGCTTCACAACATATCATACATTCTGTTGCTGAAATTATGAAAACAAAATCCAGTGACATTCACTGCATGTAGTTTTTAGTGGCTCAAAATTAATCTAAGTTTAGTGCAGCCTCGTCCTTAAAGAAATATTCATTTTCTTGTAAACTTTCAAATCTACATGACTTTTTGCCATATTTTAATTCATAGATGGACTCATGGTCTATAAAAAGTTTTAGCTGATGTGGGAATAAATATAGGCCCATATACATCAAAAATAATACAGCTTTCTATTAATAGAAAAATATTTCATCTATGGGAAAAACACATTCTGGAACCACAAATATACAGAATAGAGAAAAAGTTAGAAACTTCAAAAAATAACAAATAGGCTTGTAAATAATTATTGGGAGATATAATGTATAAGATAGGAAAAACAATTTTGAACAAATAAAAATATATTAATATTCGAAAATTGCTTTTCAATCTTTAAAAGATTTTTCAAGAATATTGATTTCAAACAAATCAAGTTTACATAAAAGTAAGTAGTCTATTATGAAATTTTGTACATCGATTTTTATATACATATAATTCGAGTGTTTTTTTTTGGGGGGGGGAACGTATTTCATGCTATATAATTTACATTATAGGATATAAATTTTGTACTAGGAGAGAAACTATGAATGAACCTTCCATATGAATATAATCACAAAAATAAACATTCATGAAAGTGAGTGCACAAATGTAATTCTTTACTTCCTGCTCATATTTTTTTTTATAGTTTCAATCTGTGGTTATGCACAAGATTATTGTTATGACGGAAGAGCTAAATCTGTAAAACAAGTACAAATAGAGGGTTTTTTAAGGAAAAAAATTACATTTTATACTTTATAAAAAAGAAAGGAAAAATATAACTTAAAAATACATTACTTACATTTACACTATAAAGTTTAAAAGTTTTTGATAATTGCATCACTATATCTTTGATAACATCAATATTCATTAAAAAAGAAATTTGATTTACAACTAGATACAATAAATTGTATTTTAAGAATCATACTGCAGTCAGGTCTTATGGAAGATAATTTAATATTGTTCACATAGCTTATTTGGAATTGACCCTTGCGCCCCAAACTCACCTATGAAGTCCGTTTTTTATTTAAACTATATACGATTTAACATTCGAGACAAATTTTAGATTTGTATTGTTCTCTTACAAAGTATTTTTGTTACATATTTCAAAAATCTATAATCGTATAACCCAGGTAGAAGTCTCACTCCACCTTAAGGAAACCATCTCTCAAATCAATAGGCTACCATTTTTAAAAATAGGTCTATCATTGTCTTCCTTTCACTTTGACAGGTTGGATGACGTAGTTCTAGAGACGGTAAAGAAGCTACTTCCATCGTGAAATCAATGACTATTTTAGAAAATATTTTCCATCCTTGATGATAAATCAAATCACATTTTCGCCATCACTGTCTTACTTTTCGTCTTTCTATTTATTATCAATCTTCAGAAGTTGAATTATAAAATCGATTTACCGCATTTCACTCAGTCTAGACTCGGAAAATAAGTTTGTTCTATGGATCGCTTCATAGCAGTACGGTCCAATAACTTTTTACTCAATGTTCTTGATCCATTAAGTTTTGACAGACCATATATGATAGTACTGCTAGGGACATTGAGATATATTTCACTATGTGTTTCACTTTTGATTTTGGCTAGCATATTATTTGAAGGAAAAATCGAACAGGTATCATTGCGTGGATGTCAAGCTTCTTAAATTCATTTATTTTCCATAATCAATGCGACTAAAATCAAATTGAGTGTTTCAGGAATAAACAATAATTATTGATGTAATGATACGTATTTCTAAATATATATTTTAAATTAATAAAAAAAAACATTATGAGTTTTAAAACATTTTGATTCAATATAATTTTATTCATGATATTATATTTTTTTTCTTGAAAAGGAAAAAGTATATATGTTATTTCTTTTAAATCAAAGCAAGAAAAAATCAGTTTTGGGTGAATGATCTATAAAAGAATAAAATCATAAGCTGCTCATTGCAATTAAAACTCTCAAATTAAAATTCGAAGATATCTTACTTTAGAATATTTATACTTTATAATGAATATATGTCATATGTTTCTTTATTATTGATGTTTATTGTATTTTAACTCTATGATTTGTATCGTTGTATTCATTGAAATTTTCAAATATTATTAAAACATTTTATTAGGAGTGCGGGGAAAACGGAATGAAAAGAAAAATACTGTTTCACAATTTCCGGTAACAAATATTTTTACAATTGACTGCTGAACAACAAAGTATAATATGTATAACAACACACAAAAAGTGAGCACCACTTAAAACCTCATTAACTCTTCTTTCCACTTATTTTAAAGGTGAAAAAAATAAAATAATGAATTCCGCAACTGGTTGATTTTATGATGAGTTTATTTTTTCCTTTGTACATATTAAGAGGCATTTCACTTTCTTGTTTTATTTCTCATTACGTAATCATCTTTTTCTGCTTATTTAAAAAACCTTTTTTCAGGACGTGTTGTTGATCACATTCATTAAAACTGTACAGATTTATCATGTACATTAGAATAGAAGTAAATAATTAACGGTTCGTGCGCTTTGAAAGCTAAATTTCAAATATTCAAGTTTAACTTTTGTTACAAGAAATCGAAGACAATCTTTACATTTTAAAAAATGTTATATAAACTATTTTTATAGTTATGTAAAATGTAAGCTCATTCCTTTTCGCAGCAAATGCTTCCTTTTAATTAAAACTTAGTAGGAAATCTTAAAAGGAAGCATTTGCGAGCTCTTTTTATGTATTCTGTATAAAAATCAATAATAATCAAAAATTATATATTAAATAGAAATATAAATAAATAGACTAAGTTATTAAAATTTAAGTACAAAACAACTTAAGATAAAAATAAAAACCTCACAGTAGTATAAAAGCAAACTCTTAACCAAGCAATCTTAAGAACTAAGACAGCATGGTTAAATATAGTTTTAGGTGCAACCAACCTTCCACTGTTTTTACTTATACTACTAGACTTAGAAGGAAATAAGCAAGTGCAAGAATAAGTTTCTAAAAATACTATATTTTGAAAACATAATAATAACAGATTAATTCTTAAATATAATAAGTTAGTTTAACTGGCAAGTAACTTGCTGAAAGTAATTTACATGCATAGGCCGGAACATCTAAGAATCTAAATTTATTTTAGGAATTATTTTAAACCCACATGAGCACAATAGCAACAACATGTATTTAAAGGAAATATAAAAACAAAAATATCATCACTTCAATAAAGTATCACATATAAGGAATAAATTATCATAACATATTTTAAAACTAATTAGAGTTATAGGTAAAGAGTCAAAAAAGAAAATATTGATTGGGAAAAAAATACAAAGATATTATTATATAAATAAGAGGATGAAAAATAATACATATTATCAAAGTAACAACAAACAGTGGCAGCATCTTGTAAATGTATAGATGAATAAAAATACAAAAAAATAATAATAATTTTATATATAATTGGAAAAAAAACAATAACAACGAAGTTATAAGAAAGCGCTTAAAGAAAAAAAAATGGGCCTATCCAAAAAAAATTAATCATAAAGCATTTATATTTGATTTTATTAGAAATATAATTGTGAAAAAAAGTTTAATTATTACATGATGTAAACAGCAATTCAAAAATGTCATGGCAGAAAAATGTGTTTATCATTATAATATTACTTTGTAAAAATAATTAATAATAGTATTACTATAAGTATAAATTAGTAAATTAGATTTTCAAACAAGGTACCTTAAAAACTTTTAAAATTATAAAGCATTTTCATCAAAAATTTTACAATTTTTTCCCCATGATACACAAAGTAACATGAACACTTTATTCTGTTTTGAAAAGGTTAAAACTAGTTTAAATGAGGTTCATATGTTTACTATGAAAACGATCATCAGGATAAGTTCCTTATTTATTACAAACAACGTACGTCATTTACTAACTAAATATATAAAGGTTATAAAAACACAATTTTCATAAAAATTTAAATAAAAAAGCAATTAAAATATTGTATATTCCAAAATACATTTTTCATCGCTCATAAGATTTGTCTTTGAATACAAATAATGACTTTTTAATTAATGTGTATGCCAAAAAATATATATAATGTGAATTTCAAAAAGGACAAAATGGCTTAAAAAAGCACAGATTTCTTATTTGGTATTTATTTTAGCAATATTAATTGAAAATTAAGGACATCACAAAAGACTATATTACAATTGCAAGAAAAGTTGTATAAAAGATCATTAATCGATTTTATTTGTATTTAAAAATCACTTAATACTAAAATGAAAGACTTAATAAAGTTAAAAAAATACCTTATTATTCAATGTAGACAATTTTTCTAGAAACAAGTCTTCCGATATTTTCAGATACTACTAAAAGGGGTTGATTATATACATTCGCATAAAATCTATGCTTACCGGGCATTTTATTCAAAAGAATAATGAGAAAAAAATGTGTTCTTGGTTTTTAGAGTCTGTAAAATGCATATGCGAATATTTGTAAGAAGTAAAAATTTTCATATAAGTGACACGAACATGTTTGGAGTTTTCTAACGCATTATTCTCGATATTTTTAATTATAAAATAAATAGACTTCACTGCACGCGAAAGCAATTTTTCCTATTATTCACAATATAAATAATTTTGCTCGACTTTTGGAAGTAAACAAATTGTTCTTCCAATAATTAAATTAGGAGAGATAAGAATCAGTACAAATATTCACCCCATTACATTCTGGGAGTGTTGTGAAAAGGGTTTAATCAATCATATTCTTATAGATTCAGCTGTCCAATTTCAGATAGTGAAGGGTTGCAGAATCAGATAATCTATTTGCCATTTACGAAACAAATAAAAGGAATGTGTACAGATACGAATGCTTAATTATTTCGAATCAAAGGTTAAATGTACATGTATTGAAAAGCCTTTAAATTACTTAATGGATTTCATACCTGGAGAGATTTAAGCTCAATCCGAAGTAATTAAAACTATTTTAGAGAACAGAAACAAAGTGAGAGAAAAGAAGAAAAGTATGGATTCTTCTTTTTTTAAAAAATTATACTTCGTTCTAACTATTGACTCTCCTAAAAGACGTAATGATAGCTTAATTTATAAGTTCCATTTTATTATTTAATTATGTTGAAAGTATGTGATAAAATATGTTTGACATATTTCATTCTAGAAAATTCTTTTAATCCATGTATTAAGAAGGAACTTTCGTTACTAAGTTGGAAAATTAAATTTAAATCATTCATTCTAAACATGAATAAGTAAACCAAGAATTGTTTAGACACACACGCTCACACACAGATAATAAAAATAAATTTATTCTGCTTTAAATTTGTATGGATTCTTTTATAATATCTTTATCATTAGGTACAATGATGCAAAAAAATCTATGGGTTTATTATTGAGAGATATTTTGAAAAGTTAACTCGAATTATTTTAATTATTTTAATTTAATGGACCACAACCATTATGTTTGTTTTGGATTCCATGGATTAATTAATTTTGAAAATAAATGTTCAAATTCACGACAAAATTTTTTTCTATCCGAACTAAAACTCATACCTAACAAAAATTGAAACAGACACTTTCAAAAACATACACTTATTTTGTGATAAGCATTCCATACATGGGAATATAGTTTATATGTTTACCCATAAATGTACAGTTACAAATGTAACTTATATAGATAAAAAAACATTTTACTCTTATTTAGTAATTCATGTCACAGAATTTCAACCCTTGTCAACGAAAATAAAACTGCCGCTGTGTAGGATTAGAAACAAGAGCAATAACATAAGATTCCTAAATGTTTATATTAATTTTCTGAAATACTAATAGTTTGTTATAAACATGGATAATAGATACTACTTTCTATCATTAAAGATTCTCCATGTAAATATGTTTTCATAATATCTGTAAAACTCGGGATTGATCATTTTTAAGAGAAAATTTCTTTTGAAACCCATCTTCTTACTCATTAAAATCATGAAACTTCTTTATAACTTTAAAATTAATTTATTTTTCATTTTCATGTCATATAGTTGGGTTTAAAGTAATATTTTATCAATATTGGGCGTGCTCTTAAAAATGAATTAACCAAATAATTAAATGGAAAATGTTATGTATTAACATATTAACTTTAATTCTGTTACCATTACAAGAGCATTTTTGTTGCTATCCTAACAGCAGATTATTCATTTAGCTTCATAATTTCAAGGATCACATGCCACATTTTTACATATTTACCGGGTAATAATAATTAAAGTAGCGTTTTAAAAAAATTTTAAATATACAACTACCAATCAGAATGACTCGATCATCGTGATGCAATATAATTTCGTTTGAATAAAGAAACAAAGTAGTTTCAAATTTTTTAGTAGATAACACTGTCATAGTGGAAGCATGTGAATTACTAAGACATGGCATATAAACAGCCTACTCATAGCTGTGATAAAAAGCCAGCATCATAATAGAAACACACCCCGATCTGTTGTGGAACATGCACCTTCACCTGATAATCGAAATACAGGAGGATGGGATGACATACCAAACAACTTATACGTTAAATATCCTTACAGGTAATGTTTGATAAAATTTATATTTTCTGTTGCCACTACCATTTTTTCTCTTTAAAAACGCATTATTGTATGTTCTCTATTAATAAATTTGTTACTGAAACTTGGATTTAATGTTTCCATTCTGTAAAGGCGATATGGTACCATCTTCACATTTTTATTTTATTTTTAATATTTGATATTTGGTTTTAATTGTATTTCATAAAGGTTAATATTTAATAATAATTCCATACAAAAATTTCTAATTTGTTGCAAAATGTTTGTAAAATTTAAATCTTTTTAGATTTTTAAGTATTTTTTAAATTCCTAAGGCTTTTTTAAATATGTTCTTTTCTTCCAAAATTTTTTTCCAAGTACCTTATAATATACTACATAAAACTGTGCAGGGTTTTTTTTCTGCTACTGATCATTAATTTTTTATTAATTTTTTTTTATAGTTAAACTTCCAAAATTTCCCAAAAAATATTAATTTTGATTTTGAAATTTTTTAGAAAAAAGTACTAAACATGTTAGGGCGAATTCCATGCACAGTTTTATAAAACATACATTTCAAAACATGTATAAAAAATTTCAAACCCATACTTCAATTTTCAAAAAAGCCATAGAGTTTTGAATAACAGCATATGTGCAAAAATTCAACATGGAGAAAAATGAGTTTGAAGTTTTCATTCCATGAATAGCATGATATAATATTCATCGAATAGTCTGAAACTTTTATGAAATGTTAATTAGCTTATTTAAATCTGCTTACCATAAAAAATTGCACAAATGTAGAACAATTAAACAGTATACTGCCATAATGAATATATAGAAAAAACGAATGAAATATCAAAATTTCATAAAACTTTATCATAACAATTATAAAAACACACACACGCACACTTGAGACCTAATTCCATGCTCAGAGCTAATGCACAACATGTGCAAAACATGTTCATGCTTTATTTTTTATTTCCTTGATTTTAAAAGCCTTCGCATGTTAAATATTGTACACGAAATAAAAGGAAAACCAAATAACAATGTAAGGGATAAAACACATCAAAATCTAAGAACTGTATATATGTGCATTTTTTAAATAAATATCTTAAAATATTTTAATAATAAAAGTGTTGAATCTCGCATACATGGGATATATATATGTATCACCAAAAACAAATATATAAAAATGGGAGAGTTTTTCTATTCTTGCGAATTAGATTTTTAATTATCTGAGTTATCAAAATGAGATTTAGTATTTGTGCTTTGGGAGAATCCGTTTTGAAGTTTTAATTTCATTTATAATAATATCATAAAAAGCACACACAACTTTTAAATCTTGCCCAAATACATTTGCTCTTCCAATAAACAGTACACAAACTAGAATTTTTGCAAGAATTGCACAATTCTTTCTTGAAATGATTTATTACTGCATATATAATGTCAATCTCATTAATGCGCGTTAGAAAAATAATTAATTCATTTTTTATCAGGCTCTTTTCTAGCAGATAATCTGAAATGTAGGCGTGGTATTTGCTATTTAGCATCAAACATTGCTCCATTACTTAATGAAAAATGCAGGTAAAGCTTTGAAATTTTGCAGGCATATTTATAAAGATTCGGGATATCAAATAAGCCAATAAAAATGTTTTCGACAGTTTAATAATTTTTAAGGTACCATATCGCCTTAAAAACATCTATGTGTTTAACGGATTCATTTTATGACTTTTTCCATGACAGTGCTACTCTTTGGCCAGTTTTGGAAATAGTTTGTATTCAATGAACAAAATCAAATTGCATAATGGTTGTTGCATTAAAATATTTTTCTGAGCAAATAGTTTTAAATTAGAGAGTTTTGAAATAAAAAATTTAATTTACATCCATTCTGTACGAAGATGTAAATGTGTTTGTAGTTATTTGAATTGTACTATCAAAATGAGTAACAATGAACTAATCCTGCCTACTTGGTATAGAATTTTAATAGCATATCCTGTTATTATTAAATTAAATATTTTATAAAATATTTGTTACACTAAGCCAGGATATTTAATCTTTCATAAAAACAATACCTGTTTCTTTCTCAACAATCTCTAAATTAAACTCATTGTGAAACTACGGTTGTTATTCTTCATTTACAAAAAATGAAATAACTTTCAAAACTATTCACATTTCTCAGAAAAATAACTTTTGATAGAATTCAGAAATCAGATTAATTTTCAACTGTATCTCTTAGTGAAGCAATATTAATCTTAACTGGAAGTGCATTCATCAGCAATCAAGGTAATTATGTCTGAAAATTATCCAATATCATTTTACAGGAGAAAGGATAGATAAGACATTAGATTTTTTTAAATATCTCGCTGCTTCATTTTGCCATACTACAGTTACAAGTTGCGGAGCTCATTATTGATCATCGCTTAACCCGAGAAGATCTTTAACCTTATTTGCAGAGACCTGAAAGAGCAAAATGACGAAAGATTTCCCTAAATATTCGACTACCGAAGGTTTAAACTTTCTGCTGAATTAAGATATTTAAATGATGGGGCAAATTTTGGACAATATGATCAGCAGTTAAAGGTACATTTCATTTTTATAATTAGCAGAAGAAAGAGTATCCAGAAATGTTAGCTCACAGTATTTATATGTATAATATGACTGTATTTAAATAGTAAATCGGGGAAATTCTTTATATTCAAATGTTTACTTTTAAGAGAACCGGGACGTGTTCTCAATGACGCAAAACATGCAAAATTTCGATTTTCGAACGAACATTATTTTCAAAAACCAAAAGACTTCATAAACAAAAAAAACACAATCTACATGTCACACAATCTATATACTTTTCTTAATATACTAGGACAGAAAACATTTAAATGTGTACAGTATTTTTAGAAATATAATGATTTGAAAACGTACACTTCAAAATGTGCTTTCGTGTACATGGTGTTGATTAGTCACCTGTAGATTTCCTTTTATAACATATAAAACAGCAAATCATGCTGTTTCAGTTACAAAATTGTACTTTTATTTAAATGCTCTATTTTTTATATTTACTGCTTACAAATGTTTTTAAAAAAAATTTGAATCTCGATCTCTTAAAATGTTGATAAAAATGGTAATTTTTTTTTAAATTGGCAGTACAAACAAAAATACTAACATTTCAGGAATTAAATTAGTAGCATTAAATACATTATTACTATACAAAAGCTCATATCAAATTGCACTAAAATATAACCCATAGATTTTGCTATGGATGTACCTAAAAACCAGAAAAACACATTTTGAGTAATATGAAAA
Organism: Trichonephila clavata; assembly: GCA_019973975.1. Lineage (NCBI taxonomy): Eukaryota > Metazoa > Arthropoda > Arachnida > Araneae > Nephilidae > Trichonephila > Trichonephila clavata. The sequence goes on along the minus strand of BMAO01019657.1, from coordinate 40,700 downwards.
AAATTAAATAAAATGGTACAGCTTAATAAAATTTGATATTTAAAATATTCCAGATTTGTATTCATCTTTCATGAACACTTCTAAAGCATCCTTCTTTCTTTTGCTTTGTCTTTCAATAGTCTTGGACTCTTTGTTGGCTTTTTAAACTGTAATCTTGGCTTCACAAATTCTAACTTTGACAATTTTTCGAAGGTCTTCACAAGTGTTTATCACAAGATTTATTTTTAGTGCTCTTAATAATTTTGTTTCTGCATGTGCATCGCCATTAAAGCATATTGCTGCGTCCAATACACCAGTTTGCAATTTTTTTCCTCACAATTGTGTTTGTTGGAACTTGATTCCATACGCAGTTATTGAAGCTTTCATTTGAGTTCTGGATACGCTAATACAAGCATTTTAATAAAAGTTATTTTGCAGTTAAGTCGCTAAATACATGTTTAAAAAATTATGTATATGTTTGTAATTATGTTTTTAATCTTGGCAAGAACTGTTTCCGTGAGGGAATGTTTGTAGATATACTTTTCTCCAGATACAAAGACATTTGTTGTAACCGCTATAGATGTTGCTTACATTTTAATACTGCAATTACTCGGGTATTAAGCTTTAAACAAAATACATTTTATACATTTTTGGAAACAGCATTAAATTTACTTTTTTTATGATAAAAATCGGAAACCGATTTTTTTGAAGGTGAAAATCGTTTTGGTTGCCTTAACTAATATATTTTGACTGGTAAAAAGTTATATTCATGTTTTTAAAAATACTTAAAAACTAGCTTTTTATATAAGATTTATTCGGATATAGCAACGCAGAGTGTTCTAAGATAATATAATAGTTAAAGTAAAATAATAGTTATTATCTTATATTACAACACGTTTATGAGCTATAGCTATAACCACATATTTTGTAATAACTTTTTAAATTAAATTTACGCTTATTTTTCCAAAATAGCATTATTAAACAATTCCAAAATCCTTATACATACACATTAAAGTTAAGTTTATCGCCAATACAGATAACTCTAAAAAATATATATTAGGGGGGGGGTTGTATCTTGAGGGAAGAAAAGAATATAATAAGAAGTCTTCGAAGAATCTCAAATTAAAATAATTGACGACTTGTTATATTTTAGTGACATTATGGTGACGGAATAATCTATCGTTATATGAGTTAGGATATGTTTAGCTGTATAATAATGAATACACAGAGCTTTAAAACCACTAGGAATCAAAGCTTTCATTTGCCACTGAACAGAAATTGAGAAAGTAGTTTGTGTTCTCAACTGTCAGCCTTATGATTTGACCGCAAATGACATCCTTAATGTCTGGTACTTGCATTACCTCTAAGAGTAACGCTAACAATATAATCAACTATCGCAATTTGTTTTTAAACTCTCATCACATATTAACAGAATATTAATTTCAAACATTTTAATTCATTTTCAATTTTATTTTGATTTTAGTAAGTAAAAATATAAATATTATGATTAAAAACTGATTGCTGCTTCCAATTTAGTAGAAGTTGATTTATATATATAAATTTTATAAAGAAAATTGTGTTTATATATTTTAGGAAATTAAAATAAATATTTGATATAATAATACTTTTTTGTGTGTGACAGATTGGTAAGGTATATATTTTTAGATATTCATTACTGAAAATCTGAAATCATAGTGATTGTTCAATGATTAAAAAGAAGATGAAGTGGTAAATTTGAGAGAAATGTATAAGAAGGTTAATGATATATGTATATATATTTTATATTAGAACCTGTATATTAGTAAGATAGTAAACTGTATTTGAAATATATTGTTTTCACTTTTTTTATTTCACAAATGTTAAAAAAATACAGCAAAAGTTTTAATACATTATCCAAAATATATTACAAATCTTTAATGTTTTAAGAAAATGAGAATAATTTGAAGAAAAACTTACCTGATAATTAACGATTGTACGAAAATAACTAAATAATTTTGAAATTAATTATAACACTTAATGTTCTCAAGAGGGAATGCCAATTGAAGTTTAGTAAATTTCAGTAACTCTGAAAACCAAAAATAAGAAGAAAATATCTATCTCTAGTGAATTTCTTAGAAAAAACTTTATAAATTTTTAATGTCTTGCATTTAATGATGCTTTCCCTTTTCTGAATTTGAGCCATAGTATCAATATTAATTATCTTAATTGTATTTATCTGCACTTTTCAATATAATCTACCGCAATATAGCGTAAATTAATCTCGCAAGCTATATATTGCATCTGCAGAATAGAATCGTCTATTTTATACTTTAATTACGATTTCGATGTTTTTGTCTTAAGAAAATAATACAGAATGTGCCTATAGCTTATAATCTAGACCAAATATGGGCAAACTATAACAATTAGGCCAACACCGGTTTACGGGCCGAAGTTGGCCTGATCTTTAGTTGTAGTAGACTGATATTTTTTTCTCTTTCTATTGTTGTTCCACACAGTAAAAATTGACGTAAATTGCAAGCCCAGACAGCTTTTAATCAGTAAACAGTTGAAATCGGAAGTTAATTATTAATTATAGCTGTAGACTTGCACCAACAATTGTTATCACTTTCTTTCTCAGCAGTTTTCAAAGGATATAACATTTTTATACATTTCACATCTAAGCAAAAAAATCTAGTTAAGAAGCAATATCCGAATATGAAGGAAAAGGAAATGTTGAAAATATTTCTAAAAAAATCACAGGCACTCGTGGACTTACAGGAAATCTCGATTTTTTTTTCAATTCGTGCAATTTCAATACTCCGTATTACACGAAAATAAGGTGGTAGTGCAGGATATATTTTCAAGCAAGTTTGGCAGCTGAAAGACGATATTACAGTGTTCTTTTATGAGAAACAGTGTCTTGCGAAGTATGAATTATTCGAAGAAGCAGAATGGCTGCTGGCCTTTGCATTTTTCACAGATCTTCTTTGTCATAAAAAATCAGCTTGAATTTCAAGATGCAAGGAAAACATTAATTTAACGACGATGTCTGGGCCTATCTCAAATCTTTTAAACTAAAACTTAACCTGTTTGCTGAGCAGCTACCTAAAATTGACGTTTAATTTTCCGAGGTTAAATTCAATGCTCTTAGTAAATGAATAGAAACTTAAGAATTATGAAGATGGTTTGATATAACTGTTTGTGTGCATTTAGAGCTCCAACACATAATTCAAGACCTCAGGGTAATTCATACAGATTTGGATTTTTTACTATGATCTTCAACGTTAATTGTGATTTAGTGAGGTCAGATTTGCAGCTCGAATTAACTGAGTAACAATTTTCTCAAGTAGTTGTTTCTGAATATGCCAAAGTTAGAGTTTTACAAATCATTTTATCGAAAATAAGTTTCCCAAATATATATCACATCCAGAAAGCCAGTGTTACGTTATATTCATTTTACACATGTGAACAAGTGTTTTAAACTATGAACCTTAAAAAGAGGCTATTTCAAAAATAGACGGTAGATGAGCATTTAGCCTCTTTCCTTAGAATCAGTACATTTCGAACTTCAATAAAATAAACTTTTAAGAACGAAATTGCTATTTCATTAATATCGTCAACATATTTTAAATGTTACATTGGTCTTCTCATTAACATATTTAAAATATAATTTTATATTGCTTTTAAAATTTTAGAAAAATTATCTGGACCACCAAACTTTTTTTTCTTGGTTTTTGAGCCAAGACCAAAACGGCTTCCCATCCCTGATTTAGACTAATGAATATTTTTCTTTCTTTTTTGTGCATAAAAATAAACATATTTCTCATATAATTGATTGAACTCTTGTTTTTGCATTCTGGGCATTCGGCTTCCTAGTTTCCCTCTCTAACAAGCCTAGAACCAGTCACTGCCTTCAAATGGCGAAATCGGTTATATCCACCATGAATCTAGTTCCCGCGTGATGTACTAAGTTCGATTTTCTTGAAGCATCTTTTAACGGTCTGGTGAGATATATGTTGCAATTTCTTAAAAAAAAAAGAATTCACACAGATAGTGTGTTGATTTCCATTGTTTTATTTTATTAGTAATTATATCATATAAAATTTATGTTTAAGAATCTGGTTTCAGATGTGTTTAAGATAATGGATTCATATTTATTATTAACATGACTTTGTTTTTATGTCAATAGATGGCACTTGTATCTCTGGTATTCATAGCCTTATTTTTCTATTCATACAACTAGTTCCCTCTTTTCCTACATATATATGACACTTGATGTTAATACAGTTTTTTCAAATATCAATTCGTTAATTAAATTAAAAAGAATAAATAGTAACAAATAAATATTAGAGTCCAACAGAATATGTAAAAAGGAAACGCGTACGTCGAGTCTCTGTAGCACAATGGATAGCGCGTTGGATTTCTAATCCCACTGTCCGTGGGTTCGAATTCCACTTTGAATGGCTTAATTACTGAGACTGTAATTTCTATTTTACTATATTTTCATATTAAATAATTAAATTTATATAATTATTGATTAAATAGTAACAAAAAAAAGTCTCACATCATATATAAAAAGGAAAATGTAAAATTTCAAGTAAAATAGCTTTTTGTTTTGTCACTTATGTAATGTTGTGATTCTGTCATATGTATGTATATATTTATATATATTAATTGTTACTATTTAATAAAAAGTTACTAAAATAAAATTTGCCTATGGTGACTTAAGTAGGAATTGACTTAATTTTTTTAAATATTACTCGTTCGTTATGAAAACTAATTCTAGCTCATTTCACCAATTATCCATGTTGTATTTTATCTCTGCTAATGTTGCGTTAATAATAAACTTAAGTTTACCTGCATTATTTTATTCAATTTTTAGAAATTCGAAAACTTTATTTTTAATTGAATAGTATTTTAACGCAGAATGGGAGCTGGGAGGTGTAAGATTTTTAAGTACCTTTGAAAAACCTTCAGAGATCATTTTTTATAAGAATTTATTTAATTTTCGGAATGAAAAAAACTAAATATTTACAAGAATGCTAAGAAAATAAAACAACAATACTGTCGATAATGTAATTTTTTGAAAAGATTCAATTTATTACTGCATATATCCCAAATTTCCTTTACATGTTACATAAAACAAACAAAAATGTAATTAGTAAATATGTAGGGTGTAGAATTTTTGATTATATTAAAAAACTGAGTAAAATCATTTTTTTAAGTTTGTATAAAAATAGATATTTTATATGCTACAGTTCAGACACTTGAAATGTCTTTTTATAGCATTAGATATGTTATTTTTAAAAATAATTGCATTTTAATATAAATACAGAGCATATGTATAATTTATCACTTATGTAGTTATAAGTACACTTGACACTAACAGGGAAATATAAAAAAAATGAAGCAATTTATATGTTTTTTGTTTAATGTATTTCAATTTGAAAATAAATAAATAAAAATGCAGCTGTGGAATTAATAGCTCAATGCCTTAATCATCTGAAATTTTTTTTAAAAAAATCATCCATGTTCGACAGAAATTAATGGAAGAAAGGTTGATACGTATTAAATTATTTTGTAGTGTGAAGGTAAACCATGGTCAGAAGATTCATTGTGATTTCGATTGTGTGATTGGACTGGAATTCGCTTGGTGTGAAGGGAGCCTATAAGTATATGTATCTGGAAATGTGAGACACTTTATCAAGTTTCCATTTCGGTGTGAAATCAATACATAGATACAAAAAATATTAAGACATGTAACTAATAAAAAATTAAATATGGAAAGAATAACCAAGTTTTAGAAAAAAATATATTTAATTCACATCATACTTAATGTTAGTTTTTCTTCATTATTTAGATTAGCTTATCTGAAAACAATGATTTATCACGTGTATGAATCATGTTAGGAGAATCACCTTTGTTTAATTTATTGCATATTAGATTATCTAATAATTATATATATATATAGGTTTATAAATAATTTATTTATATTTATAAATTATATATATATATGTCTCAATTCCTACTTAGGATAAAGAAAATTTTATTTTATTTATTTTTTATTAAATAGCTACAATTAATATTAATATGTATATAGATATGAAAGAATCACAATAATAAGTGGCAAAATAGAAAGCGATATTTTCCGTTTTCCTTTCTATATATGGTTTTTGACTATTTTTGTCTGCTTGTCATTGTTTATTCATTCATTAAATGTCATTACTCTAATAAACTAGTATAGTAAAAAAGAAATCAAATTCTCGGAAATTAGGCTCTCCCGGGAGATATTTGAAACCATGACCTTTTGATTAAAAGTCGAACGCGCTATACATTGAGCTAGAGGGACTCAACGAAACATTTTCCTTTCTATATAATCTGTTGGACATTTTTTCTTTGTTACTTTTTATTAATTTTTAATTAAATTAATGAATTGATATTTGAAAAACTGTATTAACATCAAGTGTCATCCACTACAAGTTGAAAAATGTATTTGAAATTGAATCAATGAATAGAAAGTAGTTTACTAACAATTGAACATTTAATTTGAACAAAATATGTATTTAAATATATAGTGAGAAGTGAACTAATAGTAGGAAATGAAAAATAACTAATATGTTCCTTTCAATACAATTGGAACCGTTACATAAAATGGAACGTAGTATCAAACCATTGAAAATTGTCTGGAATTTTTTTTTACCTTAACTATAGAAATTGTGCATACGCTAAAAGACCAAACAATTCGTCCACATGTATTTTTCTTAATCATTAAAATTTACAAAACTTGAAGCATCTTTACTTTCAAAAAAAATTTAATGAGGTTAAAAACACAGCAGGCTTACGGGTCACACATATCCCACTGTTCACTACATATATATTTGTTGGAAACTTATTACAGTAGGAACTCTTCGTAAAAGCGCAGATACTCCTCACTTTTCTTGAGGAGACATTTTTAGGAAAATTCATTAACTCCTGCATCGCTTTAATGCTTTTGGAATATATTAAGTTCCACGAAGAAGGCACTAGAAAGTGTTGTTATTCAAATGAGATAACTTTGACTTATATATATGAAAATATATTGTGCAATTTATCAATATGCAATAGATTTCTTGTAAGTTTCAGCTGTGACGCGAAAAGAAATAATTTTCTTTCTTTTTTTTCCATTTTTGGTGATGGGCAGAATTAAAAAGGGAGGAATATTGTAAGTTTAATTATTTAGATTTAAATTAAATTTCGATAAATTTTCTAAAATTATGTGTTGAGCTTTCTCAGTGAATATTATGTCTAGTGTTTTATAAAGTTTAACTTTAAAATATATATTTAAATGAAATAATGGATTTGATTTGTTATAGTTTATTCGACAACTAATGACAACTATTGCAAATATTGTAAAATATATTATGTCGATTGTATTAGGTACGCACTAATTCAGGCAAACATATATATACACTATGTTAAAAACTTATAAAATAACTAATTTATATACACATATAAATTGAATAGCATATTTATGAAGATGAAGACATAATATACAAATTTATTTTCGAGTGAATAGTAAAATAGCTCTTGAAAATTTTTATACTCGAATTATTACGTCAAATATTAGTTTAGTTCAAATTAATTCATTAAGTAAAATAATTCGCTTACTTTAAATTAAATTTAAACTTTTAATTTAAATAAAATCTCCCCCTTTTTAAAAAAAAATATTAAATACTGCTTTAGAGTGTTTTGTGTGAAATTTATCTAAATGGCAAAGACTCATGAATTGATTGTGTTATGTACGATTAATTTAAAAACGTCATAGTATAACGGGTAATTTTATTGAGAAGACACGAAAAATTATGTGTACGAAAAGTATAAATACAAGAAAACAATCTAATTTAAAGAAGCCTTCTAACTTGTATGTGAAAGTTGGAAAACTTTTAGCTAAAACGTAATCTGTCACATTTGTGAACAATCCGTAATATATACTAATAATAATGTATGAACATGTATAAAGCACCAACATTATTGAGATATCCTCATTTGTGGAATCACTAAATTCACAGAGTTTAAAATGTGATGTTATAGAGCAAGGAATGATTTAAAAAAATATGTGTGTGCTTATGAGATCATACGACAAAAGTGAAAAATTCAAATTTTGTTATGTTACTTTAGGAATTAATTCTGTGAATAAAATCAAGGAGATTTAGTATTGTCATATAACACTACTTATTCATATGCCTGAACTCATAAAGTAATAGTTTTTGCAAAATATACAATCATATTTGTGAATTAATTGTATTCTAAGAGGGGAACAATAGGTTTAGGAATCTGAAAAATTATAAATACTTTAAATTCAGAATTATTTAAATGTATAAAAAACTCCATCAAGCGTTGTTAAGTACTTCTTCATGCCTACATTTATATCATTTGACATAATTACATACAATTTTGACTTAAAAAATCAACAAAAGGTATTCATTTGTCTTTTGAAGAATCTACATTAAAATCACTACTGAAAACTATAGGTAATTTGTGCAGATTTTGATTCAGGAGAGCCGAGCCGGCTTCCGTGTAGGCAACTAAATTTTTGTGAACGAATTCGATAACTTTGCCTATGCACTTTGATTTGATGAAATATAAATAGCAGCCATTATAATTATTTGTCCATTTCCTGTTCTACATTTCACTGCACTAATTTCTCCGATACATGACTAATTAAGCCTTAATGATTTTGCAGTATTGTATGTTTCATCCTTTTCGGAAGGTACACAAGTAGTGGTATTCCAGTTATTTTTAAATGTAACAACTCCCCCAGCACTGTGATTTTGTTTTTGGAACTAAGCAATACAATGAAAATTTGGTACATTTATGTTTTCTTCATTATTTATCCAAGTTTCTGTAAAAGGTAACTTAGTTGCATGTTGCATAACATTGTCATCGAGATCCAAAGCATGTGCGCGGAAACTTTGACAATTCAATGAGCATATGGATTTTTTTTATTTGGGGCAAATGAAGTTAGTGAAGTTAGCTGTGGCAGTGTTATGTTTTTTTTTAAGATAACCTTTCTGGGAAAAATAAAAAGCAAACATTAATTTAATTTGCCTAAATGTCTTTATGTTATGATAATTTTTTGCTTAAAATTCTGTCACTGCTCTATTTTGAATAGTTATTTAAGCATACATTACCGAATGTGATGAATATTTTTTTTTAAAATATTAAAATGCAGGTAAGTATTACAGTTTACAGAAGATGAATGAAAGGAATGCAATACATTAAGCAATTCATGTAATTCCAGATATGCTTATTTTATACTTGTAAAGAAAGAAAATTGTCAATCAACTTTAAGATATTTGACGCGAATCATTTCAATATTAACAAATTTAAGAAAAAAAATGCTGCTTTGAAATGATTTCCTTAACAATATCTAAGGGGTTCTTAAAACACTTCTCTGTCCAGAGAAGTCTCAAATATTTTCTCCCTTCAAATTTTTCTGAATCCAAATTGATTTGTTTAAGTACTACAGATATATGTTTGGATTCGGAGCATTCAAATTTTATATTTTGCTAGCAGTAATTCGCTATGTACATTAAAATTGGATATTCTTCTATTGAAACATCATCTGAATTATTTTTAAACTCCCTGGGGATTGTCTTTTTCGATGTTTGCATCTTTTGGGAAATGAAAAACCGAAACCTAGGGTTGATCAGGTTTTTTAGAGTAACAGTTGGGAAACAACATTAACGATGCATTTTTATAAAATATGTGCAGTTTTATAGGGTAAGCTATTAATATTTTAAAAATATTTTTAAGAAAATTAAAATTTGACAAAATAATGAAAAACTACTAATTTCACATTTAAACAGGATTTCTCATATAAAACAAACTACACTCATGTCCATAAATTAATGATAATGAAGTTCAGGCAAAGAAAGAGACAGAAGCAAAACAAATTTGACTTATTTGTAAAGTCTATTTATTAGACAAAAGGTAAGGAGAAAAAAGGTGCTATATGTTTGACACAATTAATAAAAATTGTGATTTTTACTCCCTGGAACAAATTTCAAAAAAGAACCTTTTTGCAAAAAAACAGTATAACATGGTTAGTATGATGGTTAATACGGAGTATGTCTCCCGGATGATACAATGCAGGCCTTACAACGCCTAAGGATGATGAGTATCAAATTATCAATCTGATCTTTGGGAATATTACACCACTCATCAAGCAATGCTCTCCGAAGTTCCGGTAGACAGGTGGGAGGGGGTTGACGGGCTGCAATTCGTCGGCCAAGCATATCCTACACATGCTCCATTGGATTCAAGCCCGGTGAGTATGCTGGCAAATCCATACGGGTGATATCCTCCGATTGAAGGCATTCGTCTATAATGTTTGCACGGTGAGGACGGGCTTTGTCATCCATAAACAGAAATTCAGCACCCATGGCGCCCCGAAATAAACGTACATGTTGTTCCAGAATGACATCCCGATAGATGTGGCCTGTCATCGTTACACTCTGAACATGCAGGTCAGTTCTGGAACCAAGAACAATTCCTCCCCAAACTAGCCATCCTGCACCACTGTAACGGTGTCGTTTAATGGTGTTCTCTTGGTGGTAACGGGTACCTGGCGCTCTTCATATGAAAGTTCTGCGAGAATCAGACTGCAAACTAAACCTGGACTCGTCGGAAAGCATCACACACGACCACTGTTGTGGTGTCCTCAATGCATGCTCTGTCTACTCCAGGTTAATCGCAGGCGACAGCGAGTTGCGGTAAGGGAAACACATCTGACAGGCCAATGTGCCCTAAGCGTCTGTACACGGTCTGCCTTGAAACTGTCGTACCGGTAGGTGAAGAGAGCTGACGAGATAGGTCTGTGCTGTGCTCCGTCGGTTTCTTTTGGCAGTAACTGCCAAATACTGGTCCTCATTCGGCGTTGTAACTCGGGGGCGACTTGTGCTGTAACATCTACTCACATTACCATCATCTTGTAATTGTTGCCACAGCCTGAAGATGACACTCTGGCGATTCCAAGTTCCTCGGATACTTCTAGCTGGGTAAGTCCACATTCCAGTCGTCCGATAATTCTACCACATAAAAAATCATCCAAATTTTTCCTTTGTGCCATAACTATGCGGTTATTGCATTGAAAGGCTTTTAAAGCGCTTGTGAACAATTTTACTTCTTTGCCACCATTCCTTATATACCCCTCTCTTACACTCTCGTCATTGTGACGTACTATCAGCGCCATCTGGTGGTTTCCTGTAATTTTCATATTCGTCTTCAAGATGTGTGTGATAATTCTACAGGCGAAATTTTTATTTTAGAGTTCAATTTCTGTGTGTTTCTGAATTAACCATAATTTATGGACATGAGTGTATATACAACATTTTAAAATAGTTCTGTGCCGGCCAAACTTTCAAAATTCCAGTCATTGAGGCAGCAATTTTCAATATTCCTTTCAGAAGATTTAATATTTTGATTAATAGTCAAATCGAGTTACTGAACTTTGCCGGACAAAAGAAGACCTCTCCAAATATTAGAAGGTATTCCATGACTTTTGCCAATTCATTGTGAAGTTTCGATTAGTGTTTTTCTCATGCTCATACTGATAATAAGAGCATCATACCTATTCTCCCAACGACATTACATTAAAATGGTTAGAATTTTAAAGATAAAAATGAATTTACAATTATAATTCTATAAACACTGGTTGAAAATAAACATTATAAATTTTTTGCACTGATAATTATGATTTTTTTTAATACTTTAAATGATACATGGATAACTTTTTTTGTATGGACTAGTTTTGATTTTCCTGTAACATTTGTGATCACTGTTACTAGTTGTTTTCATTTACTTACTGGACATGACTACTAGCAAAGACGTTTGTATGGCATTGGAGTAAAGGATTCTGCTTGTTGCCTATGTGCAACCAGAGTGAAATGAATAGTGACCACCTCAAACTCTGCCCTATTGTATTTAAGTATTTTGCAGACAACTCTGCAAATTTTAATTTTGTATGCTTCATCATCATTTTATTGGGTTGCTCGTCGACTAATGACAGAGATGCCGAATGTGGTGTAAGGTAAAAAATGATACTGTTTTGTATAAATGATATGTTCATTTGTGGAAAATAAAATTTTCAAATTTGTTTTCATTGAAAAACTTTTTTCTCATAAACAGGGAGTTTATTTACTAATTTCTTACATCCTATGTGATATCATCTTATGCTCGTAGAGTAGAGGTACTCAAACTGTGGGGCGCAGCCCCCTGGAAGCGGTGATAACTACGAGAGGGGGTGCGAGCATTTCGAAAATAAAAGTTTTATAAAAAAAATAATTTATTGCATTGAAGTAAAACAGAGTTGTTTCTGACATAATAAAAACACAAATTTTCATTGGTGTAATATATTTATATCGTCTGGCAATATTACGCTACAGGAATAATAACTTCATCACGTTTATTAGCTATTTTTGATCCTATAATCAAATAAAAAAAACATTTTGTTTGATTTTCTGTAATCCCACGTGATGAGAGTTTATTTTTATTATGCCTTCTTTTTAAACCTAAAATACTACTTTTTAAAGAACAAATCCAGGCCTAGAATAAAAAAAAAATTATAAGATGATAAAAAAGTCATCACTGTTGTAATGATTGAAACACTCTACGTTGACTGTAGGAAGAAAAGGAAGACTGTATTCACTCTTCTGCCAGACAGTAGAATATTTTAGCTGATCATCTGATTGACGTTCAAAATTATTGGTATAGTTATTTCCGTCCCCTCTCTTATGTGTTGATACTCATTTAGGGAAGTTGTAAATAATGTATTTCTGTTGCACCTTTTTCCGTGCAAAATAGTGTTACGATATTTCTAAAAACACGGAGAGCACTTGGAAGGATTATTTATCATGTATAATAAAAATATTTGTAAAAAAAGGATTTTGGTCACCCATTAACATTAGTATCGAGTGCGCGCCTGCTTCCGGTATAAATCTTTGCTTTAAATTTTGAAAATAATGCAAATCCTCTTCATATCCTATGTTGAGCAACGCAGATTTGACTATTTTTCTAATGAGATCAGAAGTTTAAGAAATGGTGGATAGAGGAAATGAATCTTATTTTAATATCATTTTGCAAAGTGTTCCAATTTAGAAATTAGGGAAAAGAAAAATAATATAATAATTACTTAAGAATATGTACTCAATATATATTTTACTTAGGTATAACATATACACAATTTAATACTTATCTGGTATGGTGTAAAATTAAAATCGTATTGTAGGTTTAGCGTCAAAGTACATTATTGTTACATTCTATGCATTGTGGTTGTATAAGGAAAGGGCACCCGATAAAAATTATGCTTCAAATATTGGGCCACCATTACTGAAAGTTTGAGAAACACTGTCGTAGGGAATATAAATTTCCCTAATATCTTTTTCTTTAACGATAATTTTTAGAAAAATTGAGTTCAATGTATAACAAGTTTAATCCTTAAAATAGAAAATAGCATAATTTATTGAAAACACAATATTATTTAAAAGTAATTCTAACGACGCATGATGAAAGAAAACTTGTTTTGCATACGACTTTTATACTTTTACATATTTTATATGCATACGTACATATGTGTTTTGTGCGTGTGATATGAGTGTATGTCTGTGTGTGTAAAGTTTTAAAAATATACAATACATTTGCTACACATTACAAATAAATTTAAGCCGTCTTTTAACTTTGGAAGAAAAACTTTAAAAATTATTGCATTTCTAAAAAGTTTTGTTTAAGGTTTTGCAATAAAGCTCTCCAAACAAACTCTCTATTTAAGTTTTTTTTCAAAAGAAAAAATAAACCTTCTACTTTAGTTTTTTTCTATCTTAAATATTTAAGAAACATTACTTAAAGAATATTGCAAGATTCATTTTAATTCCTCATTGAGTTTTCACTGATTTGAGCTGTTAAAGAAAGGGAAAAATTCGACGCTTCTTTCTGATCAAAATAAATTCAATGCGTAATCCATTTATTTTTGTAAGTATTCAGTCTATTCTTAACTATTTAGGTACAAATTTGCTCAAAAACGAACGGAGTACAGAATAACATTTTACTCTAAATTCCTTTGTAGTTGAAGAAGAATGGAAGAAATCACTTAAAGCATGTTATTCCAAATATGTGAATGAACTCAGACATAAAATGCTTTAGTCACTTAATGTAGCTTTTATCACCACTTCAATGTTTAAATGCTTCAAATAAATTGTTAAGATATTTTCTTAACATCAGTAAAAAGGATTTTGTACTTCAGAAAATAAAATCCAAACTGTATTTTCAGTCTTTCTTTTTTTCGGTTTTTCACCAATAAAGAAAACTAATTACTTAGCATTTATATTCCAGATTCGTAATTTCATTTCAGTATTAAAAATCTCATACTCGTACAAATCGAATTCGGAATTTTAGCCAACATTATTTTTTTTTTTGCTTTCAATTATTAGTATATATGTGTGTGACCTTATAAAATCCCTTTACATTATTTGTAACAAACTCATAAAAAAAGTGGTAATATTATTGCAACCAAATTGTTTTTAAAAAAAAGGAATTCAAGGAGTTTTAGTTGATAAAATGTATCATAAGTATTTAAATAGAAAAAAATATATATTATTAAATATTAACATTCTACTAATTATATGAACATGTATATAATTCGTAATATATAAAACATAGTTTTAAACCTAAATATAACTAATCAAAACAGTAAGGAGTATCAATCGCATTAATCAATAGTAAACTCTTGGCTTTAGAAACTAAGATTGCAGGCTTAAACAATGTTTTGTGACCAGTCAACCCTCACATGTAATTTACCTATACACTGAGTCACAGGGAAAGAAAGAAATATTATAGATATGTAATTATATTACCAAATAATATACACGATACTTTTAATATGTAACATTAAAATTTAAAATAATAATTAGGAGTGAGTTAAAATTGTAATAAAAACCAGAAGATGATAAAATTTATCTCGTGGACACAGCATCAAGTTAGTTTTTCTCTGAAATACAAAACCATTACCGGTGCCACATTAAAGTAAAATTAGTAAATTAAATAAAACTAAAGTAAGTTAGTTAATATACATTTAAAATACTTAAATATTGCTGTAAAATTATGGGAATTAAAAAGACTTCGTAACATGCACACTAATAGTTATATAAAAGAAAATAGTGTTATTAAATTTTTAAACATGCTGCGCCATCTTTTGAGTAACTGTATAATTAATTAAAAAATATTAATACATTTGTCATTTCACAGTAAAGCATTAGACATATAAATGTAAAGAAAATTAGTAGGGTATTTATGCTCAACACAATGACGAAAATAAAGTTATTAAAATTAAAAAATATATATATATATTAGATTTATCGCTTACTAATGTATAGTTACGATAAATACAGTTAAAAATAATTTTTCTTTATATAGAAATTGATATATTAGATTTTCAATAAGACACTTTAGGACGATTATAATCAAAAGCATCTCTTTTATCATAAATATTACATGCAATATGTAATCTGTAGTACACAACAGTACATCTAAGTAATTAGTTTTAAATGGTTTATTATTAATTTTTTCTTGATTTAAGCAATTAGGATAAAAATTAACAATAATTATTATTTTTTCCAAATCAATTAGATCATCTGTATATCTAAAAATGTAATAGTCATTATTAATATTACATTTAAATTCATAAAAATGTAAATATAAATTAGCCACACTATTGCTAACAGGGCCACCTTGAGGCAAATCTTTAATTTGTTTATACAATGAACCATTAAATTAAAGTTACTTAAAATCTTATGAGAGTTTTAAATTTGTAGAAATTAATAGTAAGATTATATTCCCTGCGGAATAATACATATATATATATATATATATGATGCTTGGCAGCTTTTTCCGAGCCGCCGCACTACATGCGCTGTGTATGCCTAGGAGCATTTTTTTGGGAGCCTGGCAATTGATAGACGCTCGATGAAGCTAACGAGTCAATATAAAAGGATGAGAGGCAGTATGTGCGAGGCCACGTATTGGAAGATGACAAGATGCGCGACAGACGACGCCATTCTTGGGGAAAATACGAGATGAAGGACGACATCAGCTCGTGTTTTGTTAGAAACTATATAGGACGTTACTTGGAAATTAAAAATGTGAAATTTTGAAGGACAACAAGTTTTGTAAATATTATGTAAATAGAGTTTTTAATATGTAAATAGTATTTAACGTTTAAAATTTAAATTAATTAAAGATGGACTACTCTTTTGTGAGCAAGCCACTACTGACTAGCCTAATATATATATATAATTGATGAATTAATTAAAAACTATATACTAAATACACAATTTTATTGTTAAAAAATCTGTAATAATATACTATTTTTAATTATAGCTTTATTATTTTGCTTATTAAAGAAGTAGTGTTATATGTACTAAAACATTTTGTAACAGTGCAAGTGTTAACAGGAATTTAGTAGAATTTAGGTGATAAAAATATATAAGGGGACTTAATCTTCATAATACAAAATACCCAAATTTTATATGTAAAAAAAAAATACGACTATAGGTCACAATTTTTAGACAAAAGAATATTTTGGTATCTTCAATTTTAATAGCTCTACACCTCCATTTTCTGCTTTGTCTGTTTTTATCCAATTTTAGTATTATATTCTCTTGCGCCTGTTATTTACGTGATGTGCTTCATATAATCCAATTTCTTTTTTTTAACTTTTGGAAATAGAAGTATGTCATTTATTATTTTATTTTACTATACTGTATATATATATATATATATAGCAATAAATAAATTACAAAGAAGACTAATAAATCCTAAGAATGAAAGATCAGACCGAAAATACCAAGAACATGGAACCATGACAATCCAAAAAAGAGAAATTTAGCTAGAATGGAAAAAATTATTATGATTTCCCGAGCTGTCATTGGTTTAGGACAGGGAAACAGGATTAAACAATGTTTTGTGAGGTCTCAACCTTCTCCTTCAGAGGAAATTTTCGACGTAATAGCGCAGGATATAAACCAAGGCAAAAGCCCTAACCCACGTTGGTGAATATAACAGCAATATGATAGAAATTGTAATATTAAATTACTATAAGAACCCGGCAGAAATAGACAAATATAAATATGTATAAACAAGATATTTGCAAGAGAGTTTAGTAATGAATATGGCTATAATTAACAATAATGTAAATGAGCAAAGAAACTATAATTTCACCCGATGTATACAGATACCATGAGTGTACTGCTTCAATGCACAAAAAAACAGCAAAACTAAGAATAATGGCGCCATCTATATACATATTTTAGTAACTTAACTTAATATAAGAATTTTTTAAGAAAATTATATACTATAAACTAAATAGAAATGTATACATTTAATAAAAATTATTAAATAGCTATAATTTTGAAGACATATATTTACATATAAAATTATCTGGATAGTTGTAGTCTAGGCAACTTTGAAATAATTTTTATAAGTATTAATTCTCAATACTTCTTCAGAAACTAAATCGTTATTTCTGTTTATATAATTTTGAATGATATTTCTAAAAATTGAAATGTGAAGGGTACTATTCCAATATGGCATATTATTTTCAACTTTTAATTCTAGATCAAGGAAATTTGCTGACTCTATATGGCAATTGGTTTTTATTAATTTCAAGTAGTGTGGATAATAATTAAAAATAGGAGTAAAGTCAACTTTATTACTGAAAATAATTAAATCATCTATGTATCTAAAAAAGGAATAAGAGTATGTATCAATTTTTTCATTCTCATAATAGTGTAAATAGATATTAGCCAGACTATTACTACTGGGCTACCTTGTGGCAGACCTTTAATTTGTTGATAATAATAGTTATTATGAAATATGTAATTCTCTTTCAAAACAAATTGTATAAAAGTATTATATTTATCATATTTTATCAATTTATTTAATGAATATTTAATATATATATATATATATAATATATATATATATATATTACTTCATAGAAGGACATTTGCAAGTTTGTTTGACAATTTTAGGGATATTAACATTTTTTTCCCATTTTAAATATATATCATAAAGTTAACAAAATCTAAAATTAAAAAAATATATTTAAATATATATTTATGTAAAATTTAGCTATATATATTGCTAAAAATATCACATAAACCAAAAGAAATGTCTCTACCAGAAAAATTGTTTTATGTTTAAAGTCTTGAATTATTATTGAATGTGTGTCATAATTGTAAGATTGTGTTCATGAAATTTATACACGTTGTATAAATTCAAATTCAATGCTTAATCAACATTAATATTTAAATGCAAATGCAGGAATTGAAATATTTTAAAAATATGTAAAGTAAAATATTTATTTAAAAGTAAAACACATATTTATTTAAAAGTTAAATACATATTTAGTTCAAAGTAAAATACATGTTTACTTCAAAGTAAAAGGCATATTTATTAAATTATACAAGCATATGTTGTAACAGTATTAAGGAATTGTTAGGTATTTTTCTTTTTAATATTCTAAATGGACGTGGGGTATTTTGTTTTTTATACATCATCTTGACATGCAAGTAATCTTAAGATATTCGAATGGTTTTTATTCTAAATAAGGCAATTATATAATGTTTAAGAACTTATGTATTTACCAGAATGTTTTTAAATAAACCTAATATGAATTCATTTATCATTCATATTTACTGATCACATTCCATTCAATAGTAATGTTTCCTAAGAACGTTTCACAATTGTTTAGGTCAATATACTTTTACTTCAATTCACTTAAAAAATGGTTTAATATTTACAGCCATATAATACAGTAAGCATAACATAACTTATAATGCGTAACTCATGAAACTTATAATGCTTAAAAAATATATCAATAATTCTCGAAGAGCTTCTTAAGAGATGTTTACATAAATAATCAAAGTTAATTACGTATGATTTGAAAAGATGTATTATTTTGCACGGGACGTTTATATTTCTTTATGCATAATATTAAAAATCCAGTTTTTCGTCGCATTGTATTAAAACACTGAAAGATCAGACTTAGAATTTGAAAACTAGAATTTAAAAAAAACATTGCTAAAAGTATAGATTATTCATATAAGTATAAACATTCTAGAAAAAAACTTGTATTTATGATTATAACAGATTATGTCTGCAACTTTTTGAGATAACAGGAAAAAATTATAATTCTATTTCGAAAACTAAATTGTGGAGTTTTTGATAAAATTGCACTAATATACAATCAAGCTATAAATTACATATAGATTATACTTAAAAAAATACTTCGTACATTTTTCAAACCGTTAAACTTATTTCATTTCAAATAATTCCAATAGAAGAGTACATTAAATTTAATATTTTTAAAAAACAATGCACTTCTAGAAAAAAAAAGTACTTAATAATCATTTGTAAAAAAAGGCGTTTGTAAATAAGTTATCTAAGAATTAAATGACCATTTTAAAGTACAGAATCTAAATTTTAATTTACTTATGAATATATATTACACACCCGAAGATATTAATTAACTAATTTATAAGCATTTCCTGTTGAATAAATGGTAATAATTATGTCATTATAATTAAGAAAAAAAAGTAGTTACATACGCTTATATAAAGGTTTTATTTGTGAATCATTTTTAAAATAAAAGCTTCCTTTGCAATCAAAGGACACTAAATTTTTTTTTTAATTAGCATATACTTTCAATTTACAACCCTCTGAAATCTGTATTGCCATATATTGTGTAGTAATGAAATTAAATATTGAATAAAACAAACAATTCTTATAGAAATAATGTATTGATTGTCAGATATTGTGTAAAATGTAATTTAACTGATGAATGAAAAAAAAACAATACTTATAAAAAATATTAAATTAATTAACATTGATTCAAAAGTATGTTTTTTTTAAAAATTTTATTTGTGAAAAGATTAAATTAGTAAAATAAATTCTTTCACGTATTTTCATTTAAAAATGTGACTATCTATGTGTTACAATTTGAGTTTTTTAAATTTTTTTTTTATTTTCATAAAAGGAAAAAGGTCCGTCCTTTCGTCATTTTCAATAAAATTGAAGTTCCATACCGGATGTCCTAGTATTATTGGCGCAAAATTTAATTAAACTAACTTAGATATATATATATGTTACCGGCAAAGTATGAAATCCGGCATTCTATAGAATGCCTAGGCATTCTATACAATGCCTAAATCTAGCCGGCAATGTATGAAATGATTCCTATTTCACGCATTGCCTAGGCATTCTATAGAATGCCTAATGAGAAACTGGCAAAGTATGAAATACATCTCAGATTCATTTCGAAAATTGTCAATTGGCAAGATATAAAACTTTTAACGAGTATCTCAGGCTCAGAATCTGTTAGTTGTACATTGCTGTTTGTTCGGAAATGTCAAAATACTCAATTTTACTTAAACTTGTTCAACAAAAAATTGGTTTCTTCCTGTGCTACGTGAAAATGGAGAAGCAAGCTATAGTGTTGGAGAATGAGACATGGTCTAAAGCAGGGGTCGGCCACCTATGTCACACGTGCCACATGTGGCACGCGGAAAAATTCTCAGTGGCACTTTGCAAAACTCAACAAATTTGTAAATTTTTTAATTGTTTCAAAAATGCTCTACTGTGTGGTTCGCTGAATCATATTGGTAGATTGGTTTGACACGCAACAGCTAAAAGGTTGCCGACCCATGGTCCATAGACATGAAACAACTATTCAACGGTTAGTTGCCTAAAATTCGAGTTGATGATCCAAAAAAAAGGTTTTTTCTTAACTGAAATTACTTACTAGAAGTTAATAACTGATGTAAAAAATGCTAAAATGACTACTAAGAAGAAACCCAGGGACTATTGGTTGCTGAATAGCTATGATGTGATGTTGGCGGAAAATAGAAGTAAACTCATTTAAACTGTTAAAGAAAGCGTCAGCACCATAAAACAGTGGTCCCCAACCCTTGTTCCGTGGATCAAAGGGTATCAGGTCACTCAAGGAGCATTAAATTATTTCCATTATATTTACTGGGGTGTATTTTTCTCGTGTTTGTGCGACTTTCCATGGAAATCACTTTATATTTTATGTGAAATCATTTTATAATTATTTTTTGGTGCAACTGAATTTTACTCTGAAGGCATGTTTAAATACAATTAAATTATAAAATCAAAAAAATTTAAAATATAAATAATCAACGTCCCACCCTCAGCGGGCCGCCGTAAAATTATCAAACGTTGACTGGTCCGGAAGAGAAAACTGTTGGGAAGAACTGCTATACAGTATTACGTCACGGATTCTTTTTTTTCGTAATGGGGATGCAGATTCATATTTTTACCATTTTCAGACCTGGTACATTCTCCAGGGGCTGGTATTCCTTTTTAGTGCGACATCATGTAAGTGATACCAATTGCCTCCGGTAATTTTGACACCCAGTTTGACGATGTGAGCTTATTCTAGGAATTTAATTTGCCAAGAGCAAAATTAATTTCATGATTCTGGGGATATGATCGAATTCTGAAAGAACTTTCAACCAAATACAAAAATGTTACTCGTTATGATATTGAACTGTACATCCACCTAAGTGAAATTTGCCAGAAAAAACAGAAAATTATTTTTTTTAAAAAAGGTATTGTGTAATACAAAACATTGATTTTTTTTTTCCGAATGCCAATATATTAGCACTTGTAATGAGTGAGAAATAGGATGGTTTCTATCAACTTGGAACTTCTGAAGGAATTTTAATACCAAGTATATGCGAAATCACAATTTAACAATAATTACTTTTAATGGCAGTCTCATTATTTTGTCAGAATAACCATTTGCACTTTTAGGAATGTAAGTCATTGATATAATATCCTTATCATGACCTTTTTTCATACTTTGCCTAAATAGCTTTAGGCATTCTATACAATGCCTGGGCATTCTATACAATGCCTAGGCAAAGTATGTAATCAATCTCATATTTCATACTTTGCCTAAAAACGTCCGGCATTGTATAGAATGCCTAGGCATTCTATAGAATGCCCGCATTTCATACTTTGCCGGTAACATATACATTATAATTAAACTAACTTACATACTAGATATTTACATTAAAATTAAATTAACGTAAATAGTATCTGCTTAAAAAAAATTAATATGGGTTTTGTGTTTATAAGTTCAAACGAAAGCCAGATATTTTTTTTTTTTATCTAATCGAAGAAATATCGTTAATTATTTCGCTCCACATAAAATATTATTCTGGTAACAATTTGCATTCTTCCAGTAATAATCTTAACGGGTTTTTTTTAAGTGAAAGCTTCTTTAGCGGCATTGGGCATTTTTTGGTAGGGGAATATCTTATGGGGTCACGTCACCGACATGCTCTGACTGGAGCACGCGCAGTGTGCTGTTCCCCTTAGACACTTTTTGGATGGGTGAAATCTCGTGCGTTCGCGTCACCGACATACAAATAGCAATATATCTGTAGCTATACAGATGACGTATAGTGCTGTGTATATCTTATAAGTGAAATTGAATGGATTTAGTGAAAAGTGCAATGTGTATAAACTGTGCATTGCTCGTTGGGATTCCGAGAATGGGCAATACATATTAATGGTTGCCGTTTTTATTTCACCTGGAAAATCTATGAGACAGATACAACAATTTTTATTCGAAAATATGATGATTTATACAAAAGATGGTTCTGAAATACTCGAAAAATGATTTGGTGAAAAATATAATAATGTACCGAAGATTTTAAGTGGAAACTTCAATATTAACTTTGCAGATGATAAAAATCTACCACTAATTGAATTTCTAAATGAAACAATTAATTTAACACTTAATGATTTGGTGAAAAATATAATAATGTACCGAAGATTTTAAGTGGAGACTTCAATATTAACTTTGCAGATGATAAAAATCTACCACTAATTGAATTTCTAAATGAAACACGTAATTTAAATATGTCCATTGATCAAAAACTCAGTACTACAAAATATAAAACGACAATCGATGCAGTTTTTACGCGATACTTAGATAATTTGAATCAAACATTTTCCTTTCTTACTTTAGCTACCATAAGCCTATTGTACCTTTTTTAGAACAAAATGCAATAATTGAAAGTGCAAAAAGTCTAAGTATTGTTGAAAGTAATGATGACAATGTTGCAAACAATTAAAGTTATGTTAAAAATATAGTACATTGAAATTTAAGTAAATACAAATACTATTCATAAATAATATAATTGTATATTAATTGTTATTTCAATGAATTGTATTTATATTTTGTCATGATCTTGTACATCCCGTAATATATTTGAATAATAAAAAACCATATAAACATGCATTTAGATGTTACTCGGAGTGTCAATAGATGTGAAAACCAGATTAATGTTGATAATTTTAATTGAAACATTATGAAATTTCAAATTTTAATACTAAAAGTTCTAAGTTTTCACTTCTATCGGCAGTCTCTATAACTGCCAATTTTTTTAAATTTAGTATAAGAAAATTATTATTTTTAATTGTGTTATTTCTATGTAAAAATAGTTCTAAATTACAGTTACAGATTTTTATTAAACTCAATGAAATCCTAATATAATTCATAATTTTTATAGAATTTATTTTATGCTAAAATTGTAATATTCACAAGCAAAGTCGTCCCTTACATTATAATGGCGTTTATGTTGAGGTTTGGTGAAATATTGGTGATACAGCCAAGTTAGCATCATTTTTTGTGACCAAAGTTAGTGAATTGGTGACATGGCTACCATATTGACGCTTCAGGAAATTAATGGAGAAAACTGTTAATATCACGTTCAATGACGTAATTCAATTTTTTGAGACATACACATGCAGCCTATAAATAAGAGTCACTCGCTAAAACTGGGTCACTATTATATTGGCTGTTGAAGACCAGTTGCTATGATCGAGTGATTGCCAACGAATAATCATTATCATTATAAGTTTGCATTTTTTTTACACTGATATTTATGTCTGAGGGCTGTAGAAGATCATACGACCTTCTGGAATTATGTGTGTGGATTTTAGGGATAATCATGTGCTTTTAAGGATTTTTTTCTACAATAAATTCCCATTGCTAGTCAAGCACTGTTTATCATTTAAAACTGATAGAAAAACTTACTAACCCCAATTTATGTAATAATATTTTAGTTTTTATGCTGAACTAAGTAGAATGCATTTAAAATGTTGATTTTTACATTTGATACGCGTAATGGTAGCTATAATAAACACTCCTTTTGAGTTAAAAATAGCTTCCAGAATTTTACATTTAATTCTATAGAATAATTTTTATGAAAAGTCACAAGTACGAATAAAAGTAGAACATCATTTACATCTATAGTATAGAATTAAGCTTTGGCTCACTGCTAACACTTGCCATTATACGTATGGTGTTAGAGTAGAATCAGCGAATAAAATTTGGAAGTATAAAATCACGACACAAAATATTTCGCTTACTAGGAGCAAACATATCACAAATCAGGAAATGTAAGACGGAAATTTCAATATTCGAAGGCTGTTGAATACGTGCAAAAATTTCCAACCATGACTTAAGAGCGAGAGATTTCGCTTTTTTTTACCTAAGAGGGAAGAAATGGACACCATGCTTTGAATATTTGGAGTCGGTAGCTCAGAACATTTTCTTTTATTTTGGATTGAATTATTTTTAGTGAAAAAGCTACTTACTCCATTATTTTTCTGATGATAATAATTTGATACGCTCAATAACACATGTTGAGACTAAGAGAAAATATTTTTGTTTCCTTATTAACTGGATCCAAATAGTTAACAGTGTGTTTGCTTCTCAAAATTCATTAATTAATGTCCGGAATTCATTGAATAAATTTTATTATAGATGACCACTGAAACGGCTAAGGGTCAAACTTCTCAAGTTTATGTGAGGAATATCGGGGAGTGCTATTGCAGCGGTTTTTTACATCAAAGTTTACATATACAAAGTCCTTCGCTAATAGCATATTATTGCTTCGTATAAATACATTAATACATAAGCAGTACACTAATTAGTTACAGCTTTTTTTCAAATAAGAATAAATATTTTTAATAAACCCTTCTGTAATTTATTAAAGATCTAAATAGTCTGAAATATCCCTTACTTAAACTAATCTCACGATTAAAGTTTATTCGAAAAAATGCACATTTACCATGCAATAGTTGTGCGATGTAAATACCCCTGCTTCTTTTTATTACATATGCATTAAAATTAAACTTTTTGTCAAATGAACGAATTAATAAGTTTCTAATGATAAATAGGAATAATAAATACTCTTTGAATGTTAGAATTGTACGTTTCAAAATAATAATTTTCATAATTGCTCCATCTTGAATTATAATGCAGTAAAAAGAATATAAATCAGTATTTAAAATGCTGTCGTATTTTTTAAAAACATGAAGCATTATTAAGGAGATCATTATTGCATTATTAAGCATTATTGTGGAATTCAACAGATTTATTTTACAAGGGGAGGTCATGATTAAGGAAATTCATTTTGGGACGATACTTGGTGTAATAGTAGTACTCCATTACGGTATTCAAACATCAATGCATTACCGACTAATGACCAGTAAATTCCGAAGAAATAGCCTACGAAAAATTCATGCTTAGTTTTAATTACTTCTAGCGACGCGTTATCATATTTGGCAGTGCACCTGATTTCTGCTCATATGGATGGGGTTCGAGTTGCGCTACGAACTTTTCTTTTCAAATTCATTTAATTATTTTTTAATTAAATAAATTTATTTATTAAATATTAAAGTATATTTTGTATTTTATAAAGTAAAATATTTGATGTAATTATATAAATATTTATATTTTATTTTATAACTATATATTCATATTAATAAATAATATTTATAATAAAAATAATAAATATTAAATGATATTTTGTATAAAACTAGTTACAAATCGTTTTATAGTATGAAATACAATATATCAAATTATGTATAATATAAAATAATCTATAAAATAAATTATTATTATTATTATTATTAAAATAATTATTTTATATTTAATATTTAATATTATAAACTAATATATGTATTTTATGTATTATTAATTGAATTATTTTATAATAATATAAAACATTTAATTTGTCCTTTTTTAAATAAATTTATTTTATTTAAAAAAATAAATGAATTGAAAAACAAGTTGATCGAGCGACTTGAACTTTATCCGAAAAACAAATCAATTTACTTAAAAAGTACTTATTAAATATTTTTATAATTATACAATATATAAACTAATAATATATAAGAAATGCATACATTAATTTTATTATATTAATTATAAAATAATAAAGATTTAATAATAATAATATTATATTTTGTAGGTTATGTCATTTTTATCTAATATTTTAGGTATAATATATTGTATTTTAGATTATAAAATTATTTGTAACTAATTTTTAAATTAAATATTATTAGATATTTATTATATATTTGATTATAAATACTGTTCATTAATGTAAAATATATTTATATATTATTATAGAAATATTGAAATAATTACAGTAATTGTTTTACTTTATAAAATACAAAATAACTGCATAAAATGTCATTTGATTTTTAATAAATAAATTTATTTAAATAAAAAAATATTTAATGAATTGGAAGGGGAAAAAAATGTTTAATGCGTGATTCGAACCCTATCGGTCCGCGTAGAAAGCACTTGAACTGTGAATTATGCCACTGCGTTTCTCGAGTTATTCAATCTTAATTATATAAAATCTAAGCATGAATTTCGAAGGCTATTTTCTCCGAAATGACTGGCCATTCTGAGCTAATACATTGAGGTTCAAGCCCCCTAAAGAAGTACTAATATCACACCATGACTCGTTCAAAGGTAAATTTCCTTAGTCGCGCCCTCCCCTTGTTCGGCTAGGTCATATTTTGTACTTTAACAATAAGAATATCATAGATGATGGTAAATATTTCCAATTATATTTTGATTAGAGTAAGTATTTTAAATATTTTTGTAATGCCTTGATGCTCAATTTATTCAATCATGAGTAGCACACTTGCAGTTTTGCACTGACATGCTACAAATTTCTCAATTTTATAAGTTTCTCTATCAAGTTAAACTGTTTAGATGCAAGTTTATTTTTCAGGATACACTTCAATTTTATAGCAAAATTTAAATATGCATCGGGTATATGTTAATTACAAAACTAGGTTGTAGAATAATTATTTTAATTTAATTTTAAGCTAATATATATGAAATTCTTAATCCTGGATGATATTAAATAGTTTTCCGAAAGCATGAGGTTTGATAGTACGCATCCAGTCGATTAACATTCACGATGGACCAACTATCAGATAGCATTCAACTCTGAGAGGTAGAAAAGAGTAAAATAAGAATGAATGCTTGAACTCCCTTTTAAAAGTGTTGAGAAAGCGAATAAATGATGCGAAATGTTACACAATTTGGTTTAATGTCATAGAAAAATTCACACATAAAATTCAAATTGGCAGCCATGACTACTGCTTAGTCCATAGCAGTGAATAAATGTTGCATTAATTTTGTCTTAGGCAAAAAGGTAATTTGCACTACGAGATCTTCCACTGAATGATCAGGTTTCCGAGCCCCTAAGGTTTCATTTACATCCAGAATTCAGTAGGCTTAGGTACGGAGAGCGAGGAGATCAGGTCACCGTTCACCTAAGTCTCATTCAACATGCAGGTTAAAAAAGTCAGAGACCATGGCACAAAAGTGTGCTGGGCCTTGATCGTGCATGAAACATAAGTGTATCTGTATTAAAGAGTGAATCAGTTTGCATAAATACTGAAAAACAAGAAAATACGATATGTATCGTTGATTAAATTGTCTAAAAACATATTAGTGCTTACCAGATAATGACTAAAGATACTGCCTTTATGCTCATTAGTGCTTACGATGTAGCGTAGCCTTCACAAATGTTACACATTTTGAATGATGTTATCAAGATATTACTGAAAAGCGTCGATGATATGTCGTTATAAAAGGAAATCAATTCATCCGGTTAACGTTCTACTGAAACTTTTGAGACAATTACTGTTTATCCTCACCGGAAAGTTAATACTTTAAATGCTTGATTATCTTGCTTGTGAAATATATTACATTGTGTGAAAAAAAATGTCATAGACGATTATAACTTATCTGAACAATAACTAGAATTGTGCAAATCCTCTCATTTTTAAATCACTATCCCAGTACTTTTCTACGTTCAGGTTTAGTTCTATTTTTGTTTTGTTTTGTTTTCTGCCTTCAGAATGAAAATAAACCATATGTTCTTCAGTAATTATTGCTCATCTAGATGAGTATTTTCCCTTGTCTTATTTGATAAAAGCAATTAAGACTATATGCATTGAAGATATGTAAGAGACATGTATATTTGTAAAAATATTCTAACATTATTATTTAGAAATGTTATATGATATGATGATGTATTTTCATAAATTGTTTTAAGCATGGGAAACTAAATTTAGTCACATCTAATTTTTTATAACATTAATCTTTAAAAAATATGTTTAAAAGAATAAATCATTAAGTAAAGTGTCCAAATTGTTGCTGTAATTGTAAATATGTTTTAAAAATTGTCGTTTCTAATCCCAGTATTTTCCAATATCAGTTTTTATTGTGTTACATTCATTTTAATCATTATATTTTTGTTTATATTTCAAATAACAATAGAGAGAAGTGGCATATATCAATTCCAATACGAATAAAACATATGTTAATTTTAATACAAACAATCGAATATGAATTTCTTTTTTTCCATAGGTAATTAATTATTTAATATTTGTAACACTTGTGTCTCCTATAAATGAATTTCTAGGATTTTAATCTCGATCTCGCTACAACTTCGTAAATGTAAATCTAACTTGACTCTAGAATTTCTCGTTTACGCCAGCAATAGTCCTGATCTTATATTTCGATTACCCATACAATGATTACATTTTCTAATATAGATGTCTGGGGACCTCGTTCAATACATAAAGTGTACAGACAGATTAATTAAGATGTATTTATAAACTTATCTTCCTACCTAAATGTGTCAGATTTGTGGGTTGACTTCAAATGTATCTTTGTTCATTATCTAATACCACAGTAAGCTACACAAAACGCTGAATTTCGTTATTGAGCATTCCGAGTTAATACCTCTAACCATAATTGATTTATAACATGATATCCATTTAAAATGATTCAACCAGACCAGTTAAAATAGCTTCATTTACATCATTATCAATACACTTTACTTAACATATTAAATAAGAGCCATGCAGTTAAAATTATGGGAAATAAAGTACTTGGTAAATTTAATAATAATATTGTTGAACTAATTTCATCTTTTCTTTTGTGTCTAGACTCAAAATAAAAATAAAAATGTAACAGTTCTCTTTTAGTGTTGAAACTGTCAAAAGAGTTATAAAGAGGAAGGTTCATTTTATACCTTCGATTAATTATTAACGTTAATTAAATTAGTCATGGAACTAAAATGTAATACTAGCGTTTTATAGGAAACACAAAAAAAAGCGTTTTAAAAGAAATGTAAAACATTTTATGTTTGCTTTTCAGCTTTAAAAGTTTTATTTGGAATAACGTCAACAGTCAGTTTCATATAAAATAATTTTTCAAAATATAATAAAAACAATATTTAGTGCAGAGTTCAGGCGTAAAACACTTCTTATATGTCTTACTGTAAAATATGGCAGAACGATTTTAACGTTTTTGTGTGGATAAATTTAGATTTCTCTAAATATTTAAATGTAGAGGTACAACAAGATTACATACATATACACCGAGTGTCAAAATTATTTATGATCATTGACAATTTTATGGAAATAGACATTTATTGTACGTTTTTTTCACTTAAAAGCGAGATAGTCATTTAAAGGTAAATGCAAAGATGTTATCTACGAAATGCTTTCAAAGAAATGGGAAGGGAGGGATGATTTAACTGATTTTCAACACGAGGTATATGTAGTCAAACTGAAGCCAACCGTACTTCAAATTGCGCGGAATCTTAATCAAAAAACAACTCTTAACGCTTTCAAATGAATTGTTTGCCGCATTTTACACAGTATAGGATGTAGTGACAAAAAAGAAAACTCTTGATAGCCTCTACTATTGGACTTGAACAAGAGCAGACTTCTGTAGTATGAAAAGGAGCACAAGAATTGGGAGGCAGAACACTGACAATTCATTGACATTTTGTTAGATGAATCCCACATTTTCAACTACACAATGCAGTTGCACAGTACGAATATTGAGGAAATATAATGGAAACCTGAAGTCCACTTGTATTGCCACAAATCGTCAAGCTGGAGGAAGCAGTATGATGGTTTGGGCAATATTATGGTTTTCTTGGCATTGTATGGGGTCAATATGATTTGTCTAAATCAGTGCTTCTTAAACTTGTAACATTTACGACCCAATATTCAATCATAATTTTCATCACGCAATAACAATGTATTGAATTTAATAATACTATACTTTGACGATAAAACTACAATACGGCTTGAACCTGTTAAGTGCCACAACGTATATAAATGTTTCAATCAGCCAAAGTGTTAATTTTCCTGGACGTATATATATATATCTTTCTGTTCTGTGCACTGCAATCCATAAAATTATTCCGAAGGCTTTAGAATACAATAAAACTACTTTGACAGAGTTTGCGAATGATTTGCTTATTACAGAGGATTTACTTATTTATTCCTTTTTTTCTCCCTCCCCCCAATACATCACATACACGTGCGTACGTGAAAAATGGGGGCACTGGGGAGCGAATCGCGTATTTTTTAATTGCCAGTTAACATATTAATTATAAACCGTACACATTATCCAGATAAGTGTTATTTTTTGTATATCATTTTATGTATGACAAGTCCAAGGGGTCACTGGTAATTATTAAACTTATTCTAACTTAGTATTGTTAAATTAATTATAAAATACATTCTGCTGAGTAGTGATACATTTATAATTGTAAATGTATCAGTACTCAGAACAATGTACTATATCAATATAAATGTGTATTTTATATTTTTTTGATATAGTTTGTTTACTTTCAGTAAATTAATATTTTTTTTAAATAATGTTTTTTTCGACTTTTAAGCATGCTTGCCCCCCCCCCCTCGCAGTGTTATCGCGCTTCCCTTCAGGGGGGGGGGAGGGTGTCCCACAATTTAAGAAACGCTGGTATAAATGCCCAAGTATATTTAAGTGTTACCATGGCTTCTGTTCTGCTAATGGTGTATATTGCAGCAGAAAGATTCTTTGAACAAAAAAATGCTCATCTGTGGCATTGTCCACAGATGGTTCAAAGAACATAGCAGAAATATTACATTTCTTATTTGCTTAGCGCGAATGTTTGATATCCATATAATTGAGAATCGGTAGGATGAGATTGAATGGGACACTAAGCGCAGAATTAAATTTTCGTGTCAATTGTTACTTAAATCTCTGTTTGTTCAAATACTGCATTTACAGTTAAATGTATAATGTTTATATACTCTTTTTCATATTTTCATAACTTCACTTTAATTTCTATTTTTTTAAAAATTTGATGGCATGAAAATTTGAAACTTGACAAAATACAAAATTAAGATATTACAGAATTTAAATTTATAATCCACTTTAAAACAGTTTTTCAAATTCCATCGCAATGTACTGAAATGAGTATAAATATTAAACATCATAAAAGAAAAAAAATAAAATGCATATTTTTGCAAATACTGTACAATATTTATAATTATAAAAATTAACCATGTACTAAATGCATTTTTCCAAAACTCGAGAATAAAATAACATTTTACTGTAATCACACTGTTTATCATAAATTCAAGTTTAAATTCAAGCGTTTAAAGAAAATTCAATTGTAATCATTTTAAATTGCAGGAAGGCTAACAATGTTGTTAAAGAGAAGAAACCGTTATTTTAAAATAGAAAAAGATAATATAAAGGAAAACAAATGCAAAAGTTCATTTAAATTTCAAAATTTAAATGAACTTTTTGACCGAAAATTAATTTTTTCGGTCAAAAAATTAAATTTAGTTTTTTTAGCTTAAACTATCCTTTACATTCCTTTCTATAACCTGACAAAATTTGAAGGCTGTAAACTTAAAAAACGCAGAATTATGATAGCTGTTACTTTCGTTTTTATTCACATTCCTATAGCAAATCAAAACTTTAAGGTTAGTCGGTACCCCCTATCCCGCTAATGTTAAATTAAGCATTTTTATGTACCTTTTTCTCAGAAACTATTCAATGTACAAACTTAAAATTTTTCTCTGTGCAGATTTTTTTTTTCTGAATTAGATTTTTTTTATTTAAACTGATCGGAAGCTTTTTCAAATATATTGTTTAGTTTTTTCAAAAACATTCATCGCAACAGTATCACTATGACATTTTTGAAAAATGTCATTTTTTTTTCACGATAACTGACTTTTACAAAAATATTATGGAAATATTTACGAAAGCTCAGTTCAATATATATAGTTAGATACCAGTAATATTCAGTGAAGATTACAAGTTCTTCCGTTGAATAGGTTCTGAGAAAAGGTACACGCATTTTTAAAAACACCGTTTTGAGATCATTGCATTTTTATTATAAAATGTCACTTCATCAAAAAAATTATGAATTACAATTTGTATTTGCAATATTTTTTTTTTAAATATTAGCTTATTCTCAATAACTTTTAAGACTTTTTACTTATTTCTTTTACTTAGATTTCTCAGAAAATACATACATAGAATTTTTCACTTTTAATCTATCGAGATATTTTATAGCATTTGCATCATTTTTCTCAAATTATGCATCAATTTTTGAAGAATTTTCGGTTCTGATACATTATTGTCATCGAAGTTGATTATAAATCATCATAAATACCATGTGAAAATAAGTCAATACATGAAAATATGGCTTTGGTAATAAATACATCATTATACGACATTTCGAAAAGTTTCATTAGTGTTTTATAAATTCACAAGTAATCACAACTTCTTAAAGTATCAGAATTAAAAAGATTCTTAAAATATTACATAAATGGTATCCAAAACAACAACAAGAAAACTGATTTTATGTTTTTAAACATGAAATTTGTGTATTTTTGGTATGTTATAAGTTTTGTGCAACGAAAAAGGGCATTGCATTTTGGGATATATTTATGTACCTTTTACTAAAAAAACAATTGAACACAAAGCTTAAAAATTTGTGTGTGCATAAAATAAAAATTTATCTTTATACTGAAGTGAAATTTCTTTTAAAAAATTGATCAGCATGTTTAAAATGTAATTTTTGTAGAGTAGAATAATGATTTTTATAAAAAGTTTCCTTTACTATGTGACGACATCTGCTTTTTAGCTAAATGCCTGAGGAATATCTCAAAAATTTCACTTTAGTATAAACAATATATATGCAATATAAAATAAAAATTTCCAGTCCATGCATATAATTAAGTTATAGAGAAAGAAGACACAAATTAAAAAATATAACCTTTATAAGACAGTAATACATGATTATATGGCATTTCGAAAAGTTTCATTAGTGTTTTAAATTTCCACATGTAAATACAATTTCCTTAAATACAAGAATTAAAAAGTTTCTATAAATATTACATAAATAGTATCCAAAACAACAAGAAAATTTTTTTATGTTTTTAAACATGAAATTTACGATTTTTTTTTGTATATAACAAGCTTCATGCAACGCACACATTTTGAGATATATTTATGTACTTTTTACTATTGTACACTAACGCTTAGAAATTTGTTTGTGCATTAAATAATCATTTATTTTTATACAGAAGTGAAATCTTTTTTTAAAAAATTGATGAGCCTGGTTAAAAATATAAATTTTGTAAAGTACAATAATGAATTTAATAAAAGTTTTCATTTTCTGTGTTACAACATATGCTTTTTAGCTAAACGTCTGAAGAATATTTCAAAAATTTCACTTCAGTATACACAAGAATATATATGAAATATAAAATAAAAATTTCCAGTTCATGAATACAGAAAAAAGTAAGAACACACAATAATTTATAGAAAAAAGAACACACAATTTAAAAAAAATATAATTTAAAGAAAAGAGTAGCTTTTGTATAAAATCTTACCTCATCAAAAAGATCCTGCACTGTAAAAGGTTTTTACCTTACTTTTCTTAATATTATCTTCTTATTTTTCTTTTATCTTTTCTAATTTATTTTGATCTTCCAGAAAAAGCATGTTTGCTTTCATTAATTTTTCCCTATCGAGAATTTTCATGGCACTTCCCGAATATTCTCCAGGTTCTACTTCCATTTACTGAAGCTTCTTTTAATTTGGATACATTACCATCACTAAAGGAACAAACAGCATTATAAACACCAAGTGAAAGTGTTTCAATGTGCACAAATGTTGTTTTGGGAACCCGTGATAAAATGACATTATGAAAACTTTCATTCAGGTTTTGTGTTTTTCGATGCAAACATTTTTTCAACAAATCAGGATGGGAAAGATATCTAAATATAGAACGCATTGCTACTACAACAGCAACCGGAAGACTTTTTATGTTTGTAAGACTTACCCAATTCTTCAGCCTGTTTATATCCACACCATGAATTTTCACCAACAGGACAAAAACAATGTTTTTATGTGCCCATTTTTTACATATACAATATTTCGAAAGAAAATTGGCATCTATCACCTTACCTGTATCAATGCTGGTCACAGTAACTGCACCATTTGATGGTGTGTAACCGTGCTTCTGCCCGCTACCACAATATTATTATTACATTCATTTTCACAAATAGCTTCCCTCGCAGCATTTTGAATGAAGTCATCGTAAACAAGTTTTACAGCATTTGAGATTCGCTTACCGTAAGGAGAAAACCTTGTAGGTTTTTGCCGAAGATTCATTATGCTGCAAAATATTCTACCAGGTTCTGCACCTCTTCCAATGAAACACGTAGCAAATAAAAACCTGGTATTTATTGTGGTAATTTGCGTTCCTTCATGAATATTTAAAAAAGAGAATTCTACATGATATGGAAAAGCACAATATTTCAGGACAAATTTCCAGTCCAAACTTACCTTTTAAAACTTGCATGTCTAAACCTCTTTTACACATTTTACAATGAACTTCATTTTTGAAAAGAAATGCAAGAATATTTAAATTCATGATGTTATTTTTAGTACTTACTTTAATAAGAAGAATAGCTCTAATCAAACTTTATTTTGCACATGTCTGCTTTGAGTCATGTGTATGTCCAGCTTGAGGATTGACATTACTGTGGTTAGTAATGTTACTACGATTGAGAGTATTCCTACCTTCGTAAAACGTGCCTTTATGTTTTTTTAAGTATTTTTTATCTAGCCTTATAAAGAATCAAAAAATTCGAAATTTCAAAATTTCAAAATTTGTGAATTTTAGAAATTATATATATTTAATTTAAAAACCCAAACACGATAAAAACGTGTATGCGCTCCAAAATAGGTAAACAACCCTAACAGTTACACTTGCAATCAATCTACAGTTAATTGCATATGAATAAATAAAACAGAGTGTGGCTTTGGAAAAGCTTCCTAGATTTAAAAGGTCAATGTTTACATTTATATCTGTCAAAGGCTGAATATTTTTTAAAAATCATTTTAACATACTTTAAATTAGTAAAATGGCAAGTATGTTACATCATTGGAAAGGTATTGATTTGCTGATTTTAGAAATATCAAAAACAAAAAAATCGATTTCACGAATTTGTTTACCCTACTGACTTGCCTTAAAAACTTATTTATCCTTCAATCCTTATTGTTTAATTTTTCTATTCACGCGTACGAGGAACGGGTATACCAGCTAGTATCTCTAATATTTGAAAAATTTAAAAACATTCTAATATTATCCCTGAAGAGTTTGAAGCATAACTCTGATTTCTTTGACATATGTAGCGTTGGGAGAAATGTTAATTATATACTCTCAAATGCAATCGAAAGTTTTTACCAAATTTTCACAAAATTTCGTATTTTATATATGGGATTGAGTGATATGAAAGATACAATTGCAACTGACATAATGAATCATCGATAAATCAATTTTTACCAAAATAAATTTCATAATAGTTTGTTGCCTGCTCATTCACGACTACTTCAGCGACTAACGAGTTCATGTTTTTTTATAAATGCTTAAGATGCAGGTAAAATATTTATGTTGGTATTTCTGAGAATGTATCTCCTTAATTTTCGAAGTAAAAGTGGTTTAACACTGTGCGTTTTAATTTTTTGGCAGATTAAAAACAAACTCTTTTTAAAATGCTTAAAATAGAAGTAATAATGCAGTAATCAAAAATTGTCAAATTATTTCGAAAATGTATCAATTTATAAAACTAAGCTCTTCAATTCTTGATGATGAGATTCTTCAATATATATATATATACTCATTCTTGAATACAAATGCGAGGTCGTAGTATACATTCCTTTTTCATTATTTCTAGTACATCACAGAAAAGTTAATTAAACAAAATTATTTTTTGTAACATTTTAAAAGCAGCCAACAGAGAAAGTATAGTGTTACTTGCTATTATTCTTAAACGACAAGATGAGGAAATGGTTCTCCCTCACCTCCCAAGTTGCATGATCTAGATAAAGTAATTCATCAATCTTGACACGAAATTACTTAATTGGGGAAAAACTACAAGGATCATAAAATGTTAAATGCCATAGAAAATAAAGTGAATTGTTTTATAAAGCCACGAAAAACTCATTAACACACGAGACACACTGTTTTTTTTAATTTTTTATATGTTGTTAAAAGACTTAATGAGATTTTAAGTAGAGCTTGTTTTATGTGTTAAACTATACATGAGCAAAATCATACGGGAGAAATCTTCTTTTAAGCATGCCAAGATATTTAAGTGTTATATTCAAAGTTAAATTTCATTCCTAAGAAGAAATAGAGTGCATTTTCTGAAATAAATTACTTTTAGAGAAGATAAAAAAATGATTAATTTAAATGTTATTGAAATAATTAAACTTACTGTTTCAACTTTTTTAAGAAACCTCATTTTTTCAGATTATAACTCTAGCTATTTCCAAAAATTTCTTAAAGAAATCAAAATTAAAATAATAATAATAATAATAATATTTGTATAAACCTGAAAGTGTATGTAAAAGGCAGCATGCGATTGAAATACTTTAATGAAAAGGTTTTATCTTGACTAAAGACGATTTACTGGTAGAATCTTATTTTTGTTGTAGTCGTTGAATTATTGAGAAGACCTCTTCTTGTTTTAATTGCCAAAATACCCTAATTAAAATACACACAACACAAACAGTGACGAAACATAAAACAAAGATGCACGGACATTAAAATACTCCCGGGAGATTTTTCTTTGCTAATTTCATTTAAGATTTTATAGTTTCCTTAATTGAAAGCTGTTAGAGAAACGTAATTTCCGTTAGGGTCTTTTGTGATTGGTCAGAATATTACAACAATATTACATGTACTTCTTTAAAAAAAAAACGTTTACATGGCTATTTTTAAGAGGTAACTCTGTGATTACAATTATATTTTCCGTTAGGCAGGTAAACTAAAACGTATCGCAAAAAGTTACGGAGGGCTCACGACCAGTTTGAAAATGATAAAATATCTCGAGAGAAAATTTAAGTGTTGCATTATTGCATTAACACACTTATAATAGTTTTTGGGAATCAAGCGTAATTTTTTGTTGTTACATATTACTCATACATATTGTTTTGTATTTAAATTAAAAACAGTGCAAATAAACGCTTAATGTGAATGATCAACCTATGATAAAATTCCTTATCTGAGAGTTTCTCCATGACATTTGCAAAAATCATCTTAATCGAAACAACAAGTGTAATAGATTCCAATTACAATACCATAGACGGAGTGTCAAAATTTAATGGCCTAAAGCCAATAAAAAGGTAATGAATTATTGGACATATCATCCATGAAGAGTTATAGAGAAAGGACATTTTTTACGGATAGAGAGAAATGTGGCAAATCGACACGTTAGTTCGATTTCCAAAGAGAATAGATAACAAATGACAATACGAATAGAAATATACCAAAGGGGAAAAAATTTTAGGATTGTGATTTATCATCAGTGATGGAAAATGTTTTCTAAAGTAAGCATCGATATCATGAGTGTAGTATTTTCGCTTTCCGGCTATTGCTCTGACTTTGTTATCCGACACGCCGGATTCGGAGAGCGATAGTAGTAATCTTGTTACACAGCGGTAGCTTATTGATTTGCGATGAGAAGAGTTTCTTTAAGGTTTATGGGGGACTCCCTTCCAGACTAGAGTCTTTTGTTTCCACGGAAGATATGCACTAGTATAAAAATAAAATCACTAATAGAGTATATATAAGGATAAAATATGCTTAAAAATAAATGGCAGAACCCTAGACGACCGGTTTTGATTATCTTTCCTTGCATAACATTTGCATACTATAGTTATTCCTTATGAATTTTATTCATCAAATATGCACACATACATACATTTCTATGAAATTCATTTTCTATCCAGGAATTGTTTCCAGGAATTTACGAACTTATATGTAAAAATAACGAGAAAAGAGGGAGATTTATTAATACAAAAATATTTTTCAGCAATTTGTTTTTGCTAAGCATATTATAGTATTATACTACTTACAATTGTTTTTGTCTTTAGAGTATGCATTGTGTATTTTATTGACTGATTTTTTTAAAAAATAAAATGTTTTCCTGGTAGAATTTTTTATCGATGATGCTCAGTTTTGATAGATCTCATAAAGTTATACTTCAATAAATTTACTTAAATATATGGTAGATTATCTTTGAATTTTCTTGGAATAGTGGTTCGTGTATGGATTATTGATTAGTTGTATGTAATTTATGTAATGGTCTTCTTAAATGATTGATATAATTGATGTAAGTCAGTGCTTCTCAAAGTTCCAATATTCAAGTCCCACTATTCTATTATAAATTTTGATCACTGCCCCTTCATACAATAACAGTAATTTGAATTCAATAACACTATGCTTTGGCTCTAACAATACAATACGACTTTAAACTTTTCAGTGCCCCATCTAGCTCAACAAAGCGTTAAAGTGTTAATTTCTGTGTATAATTCTATATATGCCTATAAGAAGGGGTCACTGGAAGTTATTAATCGTGTGTTGTTTTTTCTTATGCTACCTGATCTAGACTACGTCAGATTCAGGACCACGAAGTTCATCAAGGCAAGGGGCTAGATGTACACCTGTCGTTAGCTATAGCCCTGAGCACCATTCACCTGTCGGTACGGCTTAGCTCGGTTCCATCCCAAATTTGAAGGAGAACACCCTGGGGGAGGGTCAAGGGCCTCCCACATCTCTTCCCATTCTACCAACCTCACGAGAGGACTTGCAACTCGACGGCTATTTTAAAGTGCCCCCATGCCACAAAGGCACTATACGTTTACCAACAGCCATGCCTTCTCCGGGATTCGAATCCAGGCCCAACAGCACAGTAGTCAGCATCTCTAACCACTATACCGAATGCACGAACAACTTGTTCTTAATTTAGTATAGTTAGAAACTAGTTATAACATATTATGTGTTGCCAAGATCCATTTATAACTGTCATATATCAGTTTAAATGCGTATTTTTTTTATTTTCTCAGAATGTATTTTGTTTGTTTATTTTCATATGAAATAATATTTTTTAATATTCTTTTTATTTTACTTTTCAATGTGTTTGTGCCCTCAACGTAGACGCCATGCCTTTCTAATGGAGCATACCCCTCAATTTGAGAAAAGTGGGATGTAAAAGAATAATTTATTGTTATACTTTTGTCTTTGAGAAAAATCAAAATAGATAAGAAGTTTTTTTTAAAAAATTAAATTAAGTTTCAATGTCTAGTAGACCAACCTTGTAACATCATTAACTCAACCTTTTCCTTATTTAAAAACTATAAAGTTCCTAATAGGATAAAAACATAATCTATTTAATTGCTATTCTTCAATAAACAAAAAGAAGAGAACTTATTTTTTTTTAAAATTGTGTATTTCTAATTATAAGACATTTAACAAATAATATTTAAATGCTCAAAACATAAACAAACTTAGTTGATGGGTTTTAGAGAATTTATAGAACGATCAATGGTATATTTAATTTGTTTCCTTAAAAATGTCCAGTCATTTTTAATGAGTTCCACTTTAAATGCAAAATATTTTTGAAGCAATTATGTTTGTTAATTGCCATCGCATTTGGAAAATACATTTTTTTTCCCCAAAATTAAACTCAATGTATTCTAATTGTACTTTAAGTTTAAGTATTGAAAAATAATTAAACAAATTTAAATCTCCAGTTTCATACAAGCTTTCATCAAATTGAACAAGAACTTTCTTATTATTTTTTTAATTTAATCTCCAATCCAATTTTGAATAACGAATCCAGTGAACTTAAAAATGATTTATTCTAAATCGCTTAAGAGTATTGATGTCCCTTTTCTTCTGATTAATTTATTCAAATGCTTCTTAAAAATACCCATTATTATTCATTTTCTAATATTTAGAGAAATGGGTTTGCGATCATGATTGAATATTTATCATTTCTCGATAAATTATTATCTGCGATTGGAAAGAAAAAAAATATCTTACAAACATTGAAGTAAATTAAGAAATTAAAGTGAACAAAATAATTAGAAAGAGGACATGAATGATTGAAATTTGGGCAAGCAGGTCTGT